>CAUYRH010088279.1:0-19775 GCA_963574655.1 Perodicticus potto
AGTCCTGTATATTAATGGGCAAGAGATATGAATAGAACTTTCTCTAACGAAGACAGATGAATGGCTAGCAAACATATGAAAAAATGCTCATCATCCCTAATTATTAGAGAAATGCAAATCAAAACCACCCTGAGATACCATCTAACCCCAGTGAGAATGGCCCACATCACAAAATCTCAAAACTGCAGATGCTGGTATGGATGTGAAGAGAAAGGAACACTTTTACACTGCTGGTGGGACTGCAAACTAATACAGCCTTTTTGGAAGGAAGTATGGAGAAAGCTCAAAGAACTCAACCTAGACCTCCCATTTGATCCTGCAATCCTATTACTGGGCATCTACACAGAAGGAAAAAATCTTTTTACCATAAGGACACTTGCACTGGACTGTTTGTTGCAGCTCAATTTACAATCGCCAAAATGTGGAAACAGACTAATTGCCCACCAACCCAGGAATGGATTAACAAGCTGTGGTGTATGTACACCATGGAATACTATTCATCTATTTAAAAAATGTAGTCTGTACATCCTTTGTATTAACCTGGATGGAAGTGGCACACATTCTTCTTAGTAAAGGATCACAAGAATGAAGAAGGAAGAATCCTATGTTCAATTTTGATATGAGGACAATTAATAATGACATGGCAGGGGTGGGGGAAGGAGACAGCAGAGAGAGAAAGAAGGAGGGAGGGGTGAGGGAAAGGAAGAGCAGAGAGAGGGTGGTGGGGTCTTGGTGTGTGACCCACCTTTTGGGGGCAAGACACAATTGTAAGAGGGACTTTACCTAACAAATGCAATTAGTGTAACCTAGTTTCTTATACCCTCAATGAATTCCCAACAATAAAAAACAAAAGAGCATTGTGAGCACTTGCAAAAACACACCTCATTTTATTGTGTTTTGAAGATATTACGTTTTCTACAAATTGAAGGTTTGTGGAAACCCTGCATCAATACAAGTCTGCTGGTGCTATTTTTATCCAACAGTGTATGTTTACTTTGTTCTCTGTAATTTTGGTAACTCTTGCAATATTTTAATCTTTTTCATTATTATTATATCTGTTGTAGTGACCTCTGAACAATAATCAGTAATCTTTGATTTTAGCATTATAATTCACAGGAGGCGCCACAAACCAGGCTCACTTCATCAATAAATGTGTGTGTTTCGACCATCTCCCTCTCTTCAGGCCTTCTGATTTCTTGAGACACAACAATATTGAAATTAGGTCAATTAATAACTATCAAATGGCTTCTAAGTGTTCAAGTAAAAAGTCATACCTCTCTCATTTTTAAATCTAGAAATAATTAAACTTTGTGAGGAAGGCATATAGAAAGTTAAGATAGGCTAAAGACTAGGCTTCTTGCACCAGTTGGGTAGTTTGTGAATGCAAAGGAAAAATTTTTGAAGGAAATTTAAAGTGCTGTTCCAGTGATCACATGGATGATAAGAAAGGAAAATAGCTTTATTGTTAATAAGAAGGAAGTTTTAGTGGTTTGGCCAGAAGTTCAGACCAGTCACAACATTTCCTTAAGTCAAAACCTAATCCAGGGCAAGGCCCTCTCTTTGATTCTGTGAAAGCTGAGTGAAAGAAGCTGTAGAAGGAAAGTGTGAAGCTAACAGAGGTTGGTTCATAGAGTTTAAGGAAAAATGCCACCTCTAAACATAATAGTGTGAGGTGAAACAGCAAATGCTGATGTAGAAGCTACAGCAAGTTATCCAGAAGATCTGGCTAAGATCATTGATGAAGGTGGCTACACTAACCAATAGTTTTTCAACATAGATAAGACAGCCTCATATTGGAAGAAGAACTTTTATAGCTAGAGATGAAAAGTCAGTGCCTGGCCTCAAAGTTTCAAAGAACGGGCTAACTTTCTTTGTAGGGGCTAATGCAGCTGATGACTTTAAGTTGAAGCCAATGCTCATTTACCATTCTGAAAATCCTAGGGCCCTTAAGAATTATGCTAAATCTACTCTGCTTGTGTTCTATAAATGGAATAACAAAGCCTAGATAACAGCACATCTGTTTATAACATGGTTTACTGAATATTTTAAACCCACTGTTCATACCCACTGCTCAGAAAAAGGGACTCCTTTTAAAAATATTACTGCTCTTGTCAATATACCAAGTCACCCAAGAGTGCCAATGGAGATGTACAAGGAGGTTGATGTTGTTTTCATGCCTACAGATACAACATCCATTCTGTAACCCAAAATTACTAAAAAAGAGTAATTTTTACTTCCAACTCTTATTATTTGAAGTATACATTTTGTGTAAGGCAATAGCTGCCATAGATAGTGATTCTTCTGATTTGGGCAAAGTTAATTAAAAGCCTTCTAGAACAGATTCACCATTCTGGATGTTTTAAAGAACATTTATAGTTCATGGCAGGAAGTCAAAACAACCTGAACAGAAACTTGGAAGACATTGATTCTAACCCTCATATATAAGTTGGAGGAATAATTGAAGATGGGGTGAAAATAGCAAAAAAACTAGAAAGGGGAACCTGAAGAGATGATTGAATTATTGAAATTTCATGATCAAACTGAATTGGATGAGAGGTTACTTCTTATTGATGGGCAAAGTGATTACTTGAGATGGAATCTACTCCTGGTGAAGGTACTATGAACACTGTTGAAATAATGATGATGAATTTAGAATATTATATAAACTTAGTTAACAAAACAGTGGCAGAACTTTAGAGTGTTGACTTCAATTTGGAAAGAAGTTCTGTTGTGGGTAAAACGCTATCACACCTTTCATGTTACAGAGAAGTCTTTCATGAAAGTTAGAAACCATTCATATAAAAAAATGCATTGTTGTCTTATTTTAAGAAATTGACAAGGCCACACTAAACTTCAGAAAGCTTCATTCTGACTGTTAGGTCTAAAGAGGATAAACAGGTGGAGAAGTGGCTAAGGGTGGAGAACAGAAACTGAACTGTCACTGGGAATCAAATTGCAGCTAGGAATTGTTCTTTGGTGGAAACATACACAGTAAGGAGATCCTAGTGACCTTCAACTGACCTGAGGCTCAATACCATAACATGGGTAGAACTTTCATACAGCATTCTGGAGAAGAGGCATGCATAGCAAGGGAAAATGTTATACAACCAACCTGTTATATAACCTGTAATTTCAACCTGTCAACTATCCCCAAAGTGGGAAATGACAACCAATCTAGTCGGGAGAAAAGTGGGACATACTAGTGAGATTATAAAAGGCAGTGTGTGCTTAGACACCAGGTCTTTCTTCACTCATGGAGACTGACTGGTTCCTCTCTCTTTGGAATATATTTTCACTTTGTATAACTTAGTTCTTTACTTCCATTCTTTCTTTTGTGTGGGACCATTCTATATCTGTGATCACCCCATCATCTACTCGACTCAGTACCTGTATTTATTCCTGATACTGGGGACCAGGGTACCAGGAAATGTCCAGACAGACCCAACTTGATCATTCAAAAGCCATCAACCTTGAGGCAAGATCCTCCACCAGCAAAAAGTTTATAACGTCCTGACATTCAGATGTAAACAGAGCATTAAGTTAAATTCTTTTAAACACTCTAGTAAGTTGGATAGTGGCTTCCTAAAAGATATGTCCACCCAGAACCAGTGAATGTGACCTTATTTGGAAAAACTACAGATGAAATTAAGATATCCAGATGAAATCATCCTGGATTAAGAGTACCCTCACTCCAGTGATGAGTGTTGTCACAAGAGAAGAAAAGTGTAGAAGACACAAAAGAAGCAGAAGGCCATCTGAAGGCAGAGGCGGAGATTAGACTGACAGCCACAAGCCCAGGGATGCCAAGAGCCTGAAGCTGAAAGAGGCAAGAAACAGAATCTCCCCCTCAAACTGCTGCAGGGAGCATAGCCTGATTGATACCTTTGATTTGGACTTTTGGCCTCTGTAATAATTGGAGGATAAATTTCTATTGTTTTAGGCCAATAAATTTGTAATAATTTGTTATGCCAGCCTAGAAACCTAATATAGATATGTAACATATCTTTATTTTGATAGAAATTTTTTATGAATCCCAATATGTAAAAATACTGGCTAGAGCTGCCCTAGCTTGTGAACGTGATGCCCTGCCTGCCCTGTCACGCCCATTGGTGTGTCACCACAAAAATTTCAGGGCTGCTTGGAGCACAGCTTGGACATTGCCGAGTTAATCCAATCCCTTTTCTGGACTATTTTTAAAGATATTTGAAGAGTTTTTCCCCATCTTTTGATAAACTAAGAAAACTGGAGGCAACCTATGTCCCTTTCTGAATTTGTCTCTTGGAAGGCTTAGGATCATTTTTAGTTTCTTGTAACAAATGACTGTCATTCAGTTAAATCTTCACATTTTTATACTTTTGATATGTACTTCACTGCCATGTAGTCACTTTCATAAAGTCGCTTTCCTTCTTTTTAATTTTCTATATTTTGGGAAAGTTTTTTATACTGAAGATTCCTAGATAAGCACTTTTCATTTGAGATATGTATCATGGATGGATTCTTAGGTATGTATTTCTGATCCACGTGTGACCATACCTAAGCCAGGATATAAAAGTTGTTGAGAAGACATGGCTCTTGTGGTGCAGAAAGAGTGAGTACAGCCTGTGTGCTGTCAGGAAGGGCGAAAGACTAAGCCAGGGGTCCTCAAACTACTGCCCACAGGCCACATGTGGCCCGCTGAGGACATTTATCCAGCCCACTGGGTGTTTTTGCTGCTGGTGCCTGTCCTACTTAGCAGCCAACTCATCCCAGCCACAGTGCATGTGTGGAATGTGCTCTGCACTCTCAGACTCCCCTCCTTCTCTCTATCTCTCCGCGCCAGGTGTTTTTGCCATCCTGCTTAGCAGCCAACTCCTCCCGGGGCCCCAGTGTGCATATGTGGAATGTGCGCTGCACTCTCTGACTCCCCTCCTTCTCTCTGTCTCTCAACTCCTCCTCTCAGTCTCCAGTGAGATCGAGACTCTTCATCAGAGGAGTTGTGAGCTTGTATGTGCAGAGTCTGCTGCTGCCTGAGGACCGAGGTAAGAACAAGTTAGGATTTTTTTTTTTTTTGAAGATAGGAGGTCTTTATTTTTATTTTTAATTTTTTATTTTATTTTGCAGTTAGTAGGGCCTTTTTATTGTGGTTGAGGAGGGCCTTTTTTTAGTGAATTTAGGAGGTTTTTTTTTTTGCAGATAGGGGGAGCCTTTTTTTTTTTTTTCATTTTAAATATTGTATTTGTTCCTTTTTTTTTTTTTTTTGCAGTTTTTGGCCGGGGCTGGGTTTGAACCCACCACCCACCACCTCCGGTGTATGGGGCCAGCGCCCTACTCCTTTGAGCCACAGGCATCACCCTTTTTTATTTTTTTACTTCAAAATAAGATATGTACAGTGTGCATGGGAATTTGTTCATAGTTTTTTTTTTTTTTTTTTTTTAACTGTAGTCTGGCCCTCAAACAGTCTGAGGGACAGTGAACTAACCCCCTGTTTAAAAAGTTTGAGGACCCCTGGACTAAGATGAACAACTGCAGTTAAGATGCCCTGTCTCCCAGTTGTGCACAGAATTCTTGAATGATGAGTCAGACTTATTCATCAATGTGGATGCTCCTTTATTTCTACCAAATAATAATTTCCTACCTTCGCTAAAGTATTATCACAAGGCAATTGAGGCTGAAAAGGCTCTGATGAGTGTGATGAGGTACAGAGAAGTGAGAAGGACCATTCCTGGGTGACATCACAGCCATCATGTTGCAAGGCTTGTATGGGTGTCTTTGCATGTTTGAGACCAAGATATGTTTTGTGCCACGGAGAACAGAGTTAACTGGGGCTGAAGAAGTAGTTTATAAAGACTTTCTATGTGACTTATAAGTGATCACATATAGATATTGGAAGAATTTTGGACCATAGTTTTAAAAAAAAATGACTGTTACATATTGACAGGGGGCATATGGAAAAGAAAGGGAAAAGGGTAAATGCAAAATCAAGATGATCAAAACAGTAGTAAATACAAAAATGAATGGGGTAGAGATTTTTCTGTTTATCACAACTGAGGGTTTTATATACAAGGCTTATAAATATGAAAAATATATCAATATTTATGTATATATTTATAATTGATGTATGTTTTATATATTTATAATTATACTGCACATATTTGTAGTTTGTATTATACCTTGAGAAATATATATATGCTCATATATTTCACAGCCCCTATTGAATTTCCAAATAGCGTAAGATTGTCCTAAATATTGCATGAGACATACATATAAAAAAGTTATTTATTCATCTGAAGTTCAAATCTAACTGGATATTGATGTGTATTTATTTGCTAAATCTGGCAACCCTATTCTTAAAATGTTGTTTGTGTTCTGTTTTTAATACAGAGGACTTTTTTCTCAGTATCGAAGGGAAACTGGTGTTGACTCCACTGTTTCTATTCTGTGGAAGTCCCAAGAGGTCTTCTGAATATCTGGCAGTTTTATGGGGAGTTTATGTCCACAGTTCTCTCCAGGGCTTTGTGTCTTTGTGCCCTTGTATACTTACACTATCTCTGTCCCACAGCTCTTTGGTAGGACGTGACATTCAGGTCTTTCCTTAGTTTGCATGAACACCTTCCCCACTTACATGCACACTGAGAATCTGATGTTTTGTTTACTTATTTGGTAGACATGAGAGGCTGTAATATTTAAGATCTTGCTCTCCCTTACTCTCATCTGCTATACTCAGATCCCCTCTTCCTAGTAGCCCTTGGACCACTAAATTCTTCCCTGAAATTCTTCACTAAAATCAGCCTTTTCTGAGGCCTAGCCAGTGTGAATGGAGAGGACAGAGGAGCTCACCTCTGTTCTAAAGAATTAAAACATTTTTCCCAAGACAGACTGATCTCACCTGGGGAGGAATTCTGTTACCAACTGTGAAGATAATGCATTTTCTCTATCTTATTATGTATTTATTATAAGCATAAATGCAAGTATATAAGAAAAGTTAGTTTCAGTAATATATTACATTGGAAAAAATCAGTGTGAATTCATGTCCTTAAAAGACTTATTTTTTAGCTCTATCATTATTGTAAATGGCCTAACAGCAGGGACACCACTCTAATGTGTTACCAACCCTCTTGAGTACCCCTAGCACAACAACTTTGATCCCTGGAGGGTAGTTGACTCCACGTTTGATATAAAGACAAACCGAGATGGAGCCAAAGCAACATGTTGTTAACCAGAAATCAGGCTGCAGCTTGAATCACCAGGGGGTAGTGCTTCAATAACAAAAGAACCAGCAAATAATAACAAAAGTAATAATGCTAATCATTAAATTCAGAAAAAGTTAAGCCTCTGAAAAGGCATAAGTTCACAGTAACACTCAAAAGAGAAAACACAAGGTTTGCAATGAGGTACATGTAACACAACAAGAAATGATTTTAACAGGATCCTTATTGATTTAAAAAAGTAGCAGACTGTTGAAATATAATGTTTTATTCTCTTAGTTTAGCATCTTTTCATATGCTTAACACGTATACTTACTTGTATAAGAAAAAGGGAGGAACTAAGATACTTGAATGAACAAAGGTGACACAGGATTTCTGTGTAATGAGAGAAATCTTTTTCTTACCATAGAAAAGGCCAGAAAAGGAGGGATAGTCTAAATATTAAAGAACTCACCAGCATTATGATCTTAAATAATAATGACTTACAAGGTTATTGTAGTTGATTATAGCTCTGGCATACAGGTATACATATTGTATGTATTGTACATACATACATGTTGTATGTAACTAGGACAAAACAGGATGTTCCAATATTTTAAGTGTACCAAATGTTCTTAAGAGGAAAAGAGAGATTCAGTCCTTTACCTCATAGAAGATGAAACATCTACTAATTATAAATAAACCCCTATGAATTTTAATAAGCTAATAAGAAATACATATATTTTAATAATTGAAACAAAGTGCTTCAACGTATTACAATGTCAAGGCAATGACATAGATACTTGTAGCTGTAAGATACTTTAGAAAAGATAGTAAGTCTTCAAAAATTAAAATTTACATTGAAGGCAGGTTTAGTTCAGGATGGAACTAGTGAGAGTTTGATATAAAAGGGCACTTGGCCTAATGTGGGGCTTGACGTTTGCTTCACTTTGGACCATGCTATCAAATCTCATACTTCAAGGGTCTGGTTTCTGGTATTTGGAGATAACATTTTTGTTTTTCTAGTATATTTGGAAAAATTGAACAAAAATAATTCTAGAAAGGTAAACATTGGTTCTGGTAAAGCTACAGAAAGTTTACAAAGGCATTAGAAAAATTAGACCCCTGGAAAGATGTAAAAATAAAAATTAAAGTTTCAATTTGCCAGCTACTCAGAGGCTCAGGTAGGAAGATCACTTGAGCCTGGGAGTTTGAGGTTGTAGTTAGCTATGATGACACTGCTGCACTTTTGCTTGGGTGACAATATATGATTTTGTCTCAAAGAAATGGAAGTAAAGTTTTATTCATGGTATTGGCACTTGTCCATCAGTATATTTTGTAGTATTGATTAGTTATGAAATCATTGAATTATGTATTTGGGTTTTTTTTTTTTTTTTGCTATTTGGGATATTTAAAATATTTGAAAGCATCAGTCACACGAATAACTAAATGCATATTAAATTATTCAAAGGAATTTAATCAAATTTATAGTCAATAACTAAATGCCCACAAAAATTGATTTTCAAGTTTTGCTTTTTAGATATGTGGATTTAATATATTAAGCATAGAGTTAAAGCATTATATTGAACCAAAATGACTCTTGAGATGTAATTATAAAACAACTTGATTTTTGCCTTTCACTGTTTCTTTAAATCTGTTGTATTGGGCTAGTTCTTCTCTTGCCCCTGCTGAAAGCTGGGGTGAGTGCATTGTTCTTCTGATTATAGTTGCTCTAAGTTTAGGAACAGCCATAGTTAATAATTAAAATATTCAGTTGCATGTACTAATCACAACTCTATACTTAAAGCCGAGATTTCTACCTGTTGCTAACTAGAGCCTGCTGCAGACAGTAATCCTACATTTGGGAAAAGATGTGATTGGTGCCTTGCCAGCACTTCTGTTTTTCATCTCCATCTTCTTCCCTTGGTCTGGCTGAGTTTCTAACCACTTTGTAGTAGGAGTGTAGGGAGCGGCAGAAGAAAGAGGACAGGAGATCTCTTAACTGGCCAACACTGCCGTTAGCTGGTACCACACTCTCTGGGATTCCAGAGATTAAAGTGGACTCCTCTTTCAAAGGTAGTTTAGAAGCCCTCCCCTCCTTCAACTATGAGGACCTGTTGCCTAAAGTCCTTTTGACTCTAGCAAGTGACTCTCTGTTTTGGATAGTTTCTCAGCCTTTTCTCAGGCCTTCAGATATTTCTCAGTAACTTCAAATTCTATTATAGTCAACCATCCTGTGAATCTCTTAGGTAGGAGTTAAAAGGACCTCGCTCCAGGTCTTCTGTATAACCCCCCACCTCTGGTTTATGGACAGTATTCATGCATTCCTTATGCCAACTGAGTCTGGATTTGAATACAACATCTGTTGTATTATTTTGCAGTGGCTAAACTTCCATTTTCATATATAACAATACAAAGCACAAATTTAGTGAGTATCTCACTCTATGCATCAAATCTTCTCTTTGTCAGAGACTGCCACAACATTTGTAAACATCTGAGTTAAAAGACCCTTTGAATAAGGACAACTTGTAAACATCTGCTAGTAGCTACTTAAACTGGGTGGACCTCCCAATGAGAACTGTGATTTTGGTGCTTGGTGAACATTGAGCAAATTGCTCTACTTGGTGACTAATGCTTGAATAAGGTTTTTTCCTAATGTTCCATTAGGTGGTCTTTTATGATTCCAATTAAGTTATTAGTGCTGAGAGATCAAGTTAGAGCTACTTAAGAGCTTTTATTGGTGGGGAGATCATAGGTCTTGGTTGCTAATTTACAGCACTGGAGTGCTTCTGTCTCCTTAGGTCAGTGATGGAAATCTCTGCTTGAAGCCCTGTACCTTTCCTACTAGAAAGGAACCCTAAAGGACTGGGTGATTTTTTTTTTTATTTCAAAGGCATTTACAGGCACCAAATAGAAATTTTTCCCCTTGAAGTGATTTTAAGTTGGTGTTTCATGATGTTTATTTTGGAATCGCTTTTTTTTTTAACTAAACATAAAGAATCCTAGACCTTACCTCACATGACTATGATTCAGTGGAACTGGAATGGGCCCCATGTATTAACATTTTAAATAAGGACTGCAGATGGTAAAAAGGACCAACTTTGACCTAGAATTCTTCTTTTTCTTTTTTTAAATGATCATATTCTTTATTTTTTAATGTAAAGTATAACTTTATTACCTGTAGTTCTCATCCTGTACATTTCATCTCTAGACTTGTTCTTTTCTGTCTGGCTTATTTCTCTCAGCTAAATGTCTTCCAGCCTCATTCATGTTGTGTGAAATGGCAAGATCTCCTTCTCTTATGAGCTGAATAACATTCCCTTGTTATCTCTTTGTCTGCTGTTTCTATATCTTATCTATTTGAATAATGCTGTAAAGAATGCGTGAGTGCAGATTTCTTTACAAGATGGCGATTTCATTTCCTTTGGTTATATACATGTACCCAGTAGAGGAATTGTGGGTCATATGGTAATTCTATTTTTAATTTCTTTATAAGTCTCTGTACTATCTTCCGTAATACTGTACCAATCTACATTTCTGTCAACATCGTACAAGGGCTCCTTTTTCTCCACACCCTTGCCAACACTTACTATCCTTTGACTTTTTGATAATAGCCATCCTCACAGGTTTGAGGTGGTATGTCATGATGGTTTTGATTGGCATTTTCCTGATGATTGTTGAATACATTTTTATATAGCTGAGAATATAGAAGTTAACTCCCCAAGAGGAGATGACTAGGAAACAAGTCTTCACCTAGGGATGTGGGAGCCAGGTAAATAAATCCCTTCATCTTTACCCCTTGGACCAACTCCTTTTGGCACAATTTCTCTTTGCGTCTTGTTCAGAGAAGACCTATGTCCTTAGTAGCCAAACCTGGTGAGCATGCTGCCATCTCTGGCTCTGTTCATACCCCTCACTGCACGACAGACTGCCAATAAATCTAGAACCAAGATGTTGGGGGAAGGAAGATGAGTTTATTTGGAAAGTCAGCAAACTGAGAAGATGGCAGACTAAAGTTCCAAAGAGCCATCTTAAGTTAGTATAAACTTCAGGCTCCTTTTTATTTTACAGGAAGAGCAAGAGAGGGTTGGGCTCTAAGAATAACCAGGGACCACAGACATCTGAGGATCTGAGCATCAGGGAGAGTCTGAGGACGTTGTAAAGCTTCTTTGTTCCTGGTCAGTTAACTTTGGAGGATGAAAGTCATGTGCATACCTTTCTTATGTCCTCCAGAATTGGTTTTTGAAAATACTGTTGTCGCTTTTTTTCTAGGCTATGTACAAAGCTAAGCAGAAGCTTTTAACTTAAAGGATATTACTCCAGGGGATTAAAAGTAAAATGGACCTAGTTATGCTAATCTTCCCTTCCACCGTTGTAGCAGCATATAAAGCCTCACTTCACATTAGTTTATATCCATTTTTTCCTCACTTTCCTATTTCTCATTCTTGATGCCCTTGTTTCGCACCTCTCAAGTAAAGCATCAGCACTTTAATCCTTGCCTCGGGCTCCATTTTCTAGAGAACTCAAGCTAAAATGTGCAGCAATAATAGCCTAAGTCTTCGGAGTGAATTATTTGCTTTTCACAGCACTTAGGGTGCTTCATGATCATAGCCCATATTTAGCAAAGGCAAAGCTTTTGAATGTCTATATTTGTTTTTGAAAACTGATAAAAAATTACATAGGGCTAACCATAATATGCGTACTATTCATAATATATAAATTAAATCTGTAATACATAAATATAACATTTAATATGTAATTTATTTCTAATCATGAAACATACTTACTAAAATACTTTATTTCTTGATTGTCATTAGTCGTCATGAGGGAACAATGTTCCCTAAGTGGGAAATATAATCAGGTTCTTTATTTCTGTACCAAGATTTTATTTCTAACAAGTGGTTCTAGTGTATTCCTGAATTGCCCTTCTTGGTGCTTGTAGCACTGTAGAAAGATATAGGTAATGAGTACAGGGCCCTCTTTTCTTTTCTTAATGAAATCTCACACGTAGTGCTCTCCCTTTGTATCAGAAATAAGGGCAACTGAGTAACCAAAAACCTATTTTTTGGAGAAAAACCTATTTTTTCCTTTAATAGAACTTTGGTACTTCTATGATCACAACTGATGAAACTAAAATAATATGATAGCCGTTTTCACAAGCATAACTTTTTTTTGTGGGTGCATAAGAAATCGAATGATCTTTCACCTCAAATAAAGTAATTTTTAGCCATAAGGTCACTGACTGGGGAAAGGAACAATTTTGCACTGTAGCATTTACATCAAACCTGACATGCAAGTACAGTATCATGCTTCTGAACTATGCCTTTTCTAGTCCTCTTTTAGTCTTACAAATGTTTGCCATTTTTAAGTGAACTGAATTCTATGCTCACTGAAAACCAATAAAGATGTGTGTATTTTTCAATTATAATGGTTGAACTTGATTGCTCCCTACGATCATCATTCTGAGTGCAATGTTTTTAGAGAAAGCAGTAAGTTAGCTTTCATTTGCTTTCAGTCTTAAAACTGAAATAGGCCAACTAAAAGGTAAGTGATGGAATTTGACAATTAGTTTGCACATTTCAAATTTAAACTATATAAACAGCAAGAGCAGGGGCCTGGCCTGGCCTTGTATGTACAGATACGGATGCACACATACACACACCTATAGCTGTTTATATAAAAAAATCAACTGTTGGTTTTGATAGGTCTCCCAACAGGGAAAACCTAGTTGGAGGTAACAAACTAATTGGATCCCTAGAGCTTCCCTAAATCCTTTTCCTGGAATGTTGATAGCTACATTCTCATTCACTTTCTGAAAACTGAAAATTTAGGTTAGTTATTCACCTGCTTAGTTTTAAAATCTTTTTATGGTGAACAAAAATGTTTTTATCTTTTAAGAATTGAATTTATTTGGCATGATTATTTTTTCTTAAAAAGTTAAATCAGTTCTTTAGCAGAATAACTAGTGCAACGTTAATTTTTCCCATTAAAATTTTCCTGAAAATCTGACAACTTATTTATTTCCAAATGGCTATGTGCCTCTTTCTGTTTAATGTATAGTTCAAGTAATTGGAATACGTGGGTTGGAAACTGAAACTATTAAATTTTTAGAACTTACGTGTATTCTATTTGAGAAAATAAACCCATTTCTAAGATAAAACTGGAGAACGGTATTATTTTAAAAGTTTATAAGTCTGCTGTGCTCTGAGGACAATATTCCTTAATAAATCCGAAAGAATGATATGAAAAATATGCTACCTGAGAAGAAACAGTATATGAAGGAAAGATTATCTTCTTCTCCCCTTTTATTAACGTTAAAACTAGAGATAACCTTAGTAAAGGGAGTATTTACCTCCCTTAAAATGAGATGAATCCCTGAACTACCCGATCAAGAAAAAGGAAGCTACCACTATTGTATTTCCGTTTCACCTTGTCCTTCAGTTACTTTTAGTTGAAAATCTTTGAAATATAGAATGATGAAGTATTCTGTCCATAGATGATTCTCCTGGCTGCTTTAATAAACTCTTCAGAAAGTACAAACCATCTTGAGACTCCCTACTGCTCACATCACTAAGAAAAGAAAGGAATCAACTATAATTTGTTACACAAATACATATCTTAATTTATGTCTTATGAGTTAGAAAATTTAATATATCTAAAATATAGGTTACTTTTTTCAAAACTATAATTGAGATGAGAGATGTCTTAATGTGAAGTTGGGTCTGCATAATTAGTTCACATGTTTGTTATCCAAATAGCTCCATGATTTTAGTACAAGACAAACCACTCAGTGATGTCTTTATGAGGGTGTAGCTTAATAAGCTACTATTTTGAATGGCCAAGGTATGGTACTTATTGATTGCCTACAATTACTGAAATTATCATTGAATTGAATAATAGAATGCACTTAATTGTAGCTACTTCTTGGCAAGCATCTCTATGTGTATCATCATTTTTACCAGATAAATGGAACCTTCTGTAACTCCTTTGCAAATCTATTTTATTAGAAATGATCAAGTAACTTTAATTGTTTTGGCTTGCTGCTAATGTATTAATAGACTCTGAACTCAAATAATTAGTGGAGTTAATTTAATAACTTTGAAAAAGAACCCTGATGGTAAAATGTCTAATGCTTAAAATTTTCACTTAAATTCTAGTAGTACTACCCACCTTCCACTCTGTGCTTTATCAGATGCTTAAATAATGAAAATATTTGGCATAATGAACAAAATTTAATTAGAAATTTATATTCTAATATTTTTAATACCTCACTTCAGTTATTGGTGCTTCTACCATTTTGTTTACGTATATCAGCTACTATTAGAGGGTAATATAATTGACATAATTCAGACTTCTATGTCATTTGCCTTTGAAACATACAAGTCACTAAAATAAACAGATTTTTTTTGGATATTTGTATCTTTTAATTATCTGGCTTGTTTTTTCACTTACAGTGTATTGACACAAATGTTTGGACAGTAATGAGTTGGTGCACATATAAAGGAAATATTACAATTGCACAAAATATCTAATTAAAAGTTTAATATAAGAATATAAATATATGTTATCATTTGAACCACCAGTTCTGAATATTATTAAATTATAATGGTTAAAGTAATTATGTGATCTAGTATAGTAATAGAAAGATACATCCAATGAAAATGAATAAAAGGCCCTGTGGGGGAAAACCAAAGACACATACAATAAAGGTAATATTTCCAATTTTGGGGAAAAGAAAGACTATTCAGTAATGATAATCTAATAATATTAATTCATTCATTGGAAAGGTTTAATGTATTTTTGCCTTATATGCTAGGGCAAAATAAATTAAATATTTGAGTATAAAACTGAAATCAAAGAACTAGAGAACAATATAGTTGAATATGTTATCTGAACTTATATTTGAGAAGGGCATAGCACTAAAAAAAGACATTATGAAAATAGATTGGTAGAGCTGACAAATAAAAATCAAGAACTTTGCTAAAAGATTGCAAGTAAAATTAAAAATATAAAATAAATTAGGGAAAAATTAGCAAAGTAAATAAAAAGTAGATTAAACTTTATGGATTGATAAACAGTTCTTATAAATCATTTAAAAAAAGAAAGACATGCTAGAAAGAAGGGAGAAGGGCATGAAGTATTTTTAAAAAATAAGAAAAAAATGTGAAAGTTCAATAACCATAGGTTAATAAGTCCAATTTTACGTGATTAAAGACATGCTAGTTAAAACAATGTGTCATCTTCACATTAAATTTGTTTTTTTTTTTTGGTTTTGTTTGTTTGTTTTACAAGTATGTGTTGCTGTTGGGAATTGAAGTGGGTATAACATTTCTAGTGGGCAATTTGACCTTACCTTTTATAAAACAGAAATATTAATTTAAGTGAATATAGAAATTATATCTGTTGGGTTCATTATGTGTACCTGTGTTAACATTCATTAATAGCTCATCCTCATTTTTTTTAATTGTTTAGGATTCAGTGATTTTACAAAGAATTAGGTTATACTGATTGCGGTTGTTAGGGTAAAGTCCCTCTTGTAATTGTGTCCTGCTCCCAAGAGGTGCACCATACACCGTGACCTCCCCATTTCCCCCCTTCTCCCCTCTCCCTGCTTCTTCATTCCCCTACCCCACCCCTTCCTTAGTTCATCTTCTGGCTTCATATTAGAATCAAGTACATTGGATTCTTGCTTCTCAATTGTGGTGATGCTTTACTAAGAAGAATGTTTTCCACCTCATCCAGGTTAATACAAAAGGTGTAAAGTCTCTATCTTTTTTTTTTTTGAGACTGAGTCACATTTTGTCACCTTCGGTAGAGTACCTTGGCATCATAGCTCACAGCAACCTCAAACTCTTGGACTCAAGCTATTCTCTTGCTTCAGCCTCCCGAGTAGGTGAGACTATAGGCTCCTGCCACAATGCCTGGCTATTTTTAGAGATGAGGTATCACTCTGGTTCAGGCTGGTCTCGAACCTGTGAACTCAGGCAATCTACCCATCCTGGCATCCCAGAGTGCTAGGATTACAGGCATGAACCATGGCAAAGACTAGCTATCTCCGTCTTTTTAATGGCTGAATAGTATTCCATGGTATACATTTACCACAGTTTGTTAATCTATTCCTGAATTGGTGGGCACTTAGGTTGTTTCCACATTTTGGTGATTGTAAATTGAACTGTGATAAACAGTCTAGAGCAAATGTCCTTATGATAAAAGGAATTTTTTTTCTTCTGGGTAGATGCCTAGTAATGGGATTTCAGGATCAAATGGGATGTCTCATTGGAGTTCTGTGAGTATTTTCCATACTTCCTTCCAAAAAGGTTGTATTAGTTTGCAGTCCCAGCAGCAGTGTAAAAGCATTCCTTTCTCTCTACAGGCCAGCATTTGTAGCTTTGAGACTTCGTGATGTGGGCTATTCCCACTAGGTTAGGTGATATTTCAGGGTGGTGTTTTTTTGTTTTTTGTTTTTTTTTTTTAGCAAAACAAGTGATTTATTTATTTATTTTTTTATTGAATCATAGCTGTGTACAATAATTCAATCATGGGGTACAGTGTACGGGCTTCAGATACCTTGCAATAACATTCAAGAGACTTTCTCATTACTTTGTGAGAACAATTTTGATCTGTATTTAGAAGTTTTCTCCTAACCCTTCAAATATGCACCACAGGTGTGATCCCGCCCTCTATCCTCACTCCCACCACCCACCCGCAGGCACCCCCACCCGAGCACACGAAGACAGGGAAAGGGGAGAGGGAGGGAAGTGGGGGGAGAAGGCGGGGGGCGAGAGGATAAAGGGTGGGATCACACTTGAGGTGCATCTTTGAAGGGTCAGGAGAAACCTACTAAATGCAGAACACAAATGTTTTCACACAGCAAACGAGAAAATCTCACGAACGTTATGTCGAACAGGCGGATGAAAATATTTCAGATTGTATGTGAGGCCCGCACACTGTACCCCATGATTGAACTAATGTACACAGCTATTATTCAATTAAAAAAAAAAAGAAAAAGAAAGTAAAAGGCCAGGTACAGAATGGCATAAGATATTCATAATAAACATCTCTAAAAAACAAGCAAACAAAAAAGTGATGGTGTGTGTTGGGACTTGCTTTCTTGCTGTGCTTAGAGCCTTGAGACTATCATATGAACAAGCCCAGCATAGCTGCTAGAGAATGAGAGACAGATAGAGGGGAACCAGGGCACTCACGGCAATGCCCAGTCAATGTTTACACATATAACACATGTAATTGAGACCATTCTAGATCATACAGTTCCCAGCAACCCCAGACCACAGACACAAAACAAGGAGTAATAGGGATCAGTTGCTATGACCCAGATCAGAAGAAAACCACTCAGCTGGCGTAGAAATTTATGAGCTGAACAAAATAGTCATCTTTTAAGTCTCTAAGTTGGTTATTTTCTACCCAACAAATGTTAAATGATATGATAAAACAAATTATTAAAAGGGCTTTGAGACCAACCATGCCTATGTTCACATCCCAGTTTTTTCTCTTAATAGATATGTACCTCTAGACAACAAAGTTAATACCTCTAACTCCCAGCTTCTTCATCTGTAAAATTAGGAAAATAAACATAACTATTGCCTATTTTTTTTCTGAAGAGGAAGTGAGATATGTATGAACCACTGTGTTTTCTTTTTTTTTTTTTCAATTTTAAAGAGGAGTCCTTTTATTGAAGAGCTGGCCAAGGACTGCCTCAGTGTCCAAACATGGGGTTTCTGAGAGTAGCCCACTGTCTTTTCTATATGGTAGTTGTTTAATTATCATCATCATCATTATTATTATTACTGGAATTTTGTTGCTTTGAACTGAACTATATGCTAGACCAGAGCATTAGAATGGCTTGCCATGTTCCAGAGATACAGAAATTTATATAACAAGGCATTGGCTTGATCAAGGAGTCAATAATTATCTGCAAACATGAATTGCATTATGTAGCAAACAACCACTATCTAAGGACTTTTGTAATTTCACAGAGTTTGTCATCCCTGGAAAACATCACTAAGCTCTCAAGTTTTAAGGAGAGAAGGGGGGAGGACAGTAAATAAACCAAAATGAGCATCCTACAGAATAGACTCAGAATAGAGTCCTGGACCTGGATGAGGAGGTGGGGATGACAGTTAGAAATAAAGTTGCCCAAGAAGAAGCCCTACTGGATTTCAGGCTCCTTATGAAATAAAACAAGACCCAAATATCCAAGAGCAGCCTGGCACAATGATAACAACACAAATTCTAGAGTCAGGAAGAACAATCCAAATCCCTCTGGATATTCATGCATCTGTAAATTGAGACTATAGTCCAAAAATGATTCCTATATTGTTTTATAGGGTAGATGCGAGAATGTGAAGAAATACTAATATTAAATGCTTTTCATAATACCTAGCACATGGTAGGTGATCAATCCCATAGTTTTTTTACCCATTTCTTCCAAGTTCATAAGACTCCCTTTGTTGTTCATTAAATGACATAACCAAGGGATGCAGCAATGTCTGAAGGCCAGCATCCTGACCACAAATACTATTTCTGGCTTTGTGACCTTGCACCAATTACTTAGCCTCTCTGTTTATCAGTTTCTCAGTGGTGAAATGAGGATAATGCTTTCTGTCCCTGATGCAGTTCTCAAGGATAAACAGGATGATTCATTCAATTTTAAAACCTAACTCAGACCTTGATGACGCTGAATAGAAAATAAATAAAACACAAAAGAAAGTCAAATGACTAATACTTACAGTCCCAAGGCACTAATGCACAGTCAGTGACATTTTCATCACTAATTCATTTTTCTCTCTCTCTTTTTTTTGTCCAAGACCCTGTCACAGCGAGATACCCTTCTTATTCTGGTTTTTCTGCCTCCCTCTTCTCCCCAACCCAAGCCTGCTGCTCCTAAAGATGTACAGAAATCCAGGCTAGAATCAGGCCCAGGGAAATAGAACAATATTTTATTAAGGACTTACTCTATGCCAGGCACTCTACTATGTACTACATTATCTAATTCTAACAATTCAATGAAGAAGATATGATTTTAATCTTGGAAACGTTCAACAATTTGTCACAGTCACACAGTTAATGATAATAGCAGAGTTGGAATGTAGATTCAGGCTGGTTGACCTCAAAGCTCACTAGTTTATCCTTTAGAGTTCAATATATATTCAAAATCAGTGTAACATAGTGGCTAAGACCATAGTTTCTGATGTCAGATGCCTGGTTATATTATACAATGACTTTGAGCAATTGCTTACTGGTATCTAAGATATACAATATATATTAGATTGTATGTATTATATGTAGAAGTATTGAGAGAGAGAGTGTGTGTGTGTGTGTAGTAGATTAAGCACTTACAATATGGCAGGTCTGTGCTTAATATTCACAATAACCTCATGAGGAAGGTTATAGTATACCCCCATTTTACTCATGGGGAAAATGAAATACAAAAAAGGTGAGAGATGGCTCGGCACCTGTGGCTCAACGGGCTAAGGCACCAACCACATACACCTGAGCTGGAGGGTTCGGATCCAGCCCGGGCTGCCAAACAACAATGACGGCTGCAACCAAAAAATGGCCGGGCGTTGTGGCGGGCGCCTGTAGTCCCAGCTA
>CAUYRH010088281.1:0-13023 GCA_963574655.1 Perodicticus potto
CAGAGCCTCAAGCTGTCACCCTGGATAGAGTGCTGTGGCATCACAGCTCACAGCAACCTCCAATTCCTGGGCTCAAGCGAGTCTCTTGCCTCTGCCTCCCAAGTAGCTGGGACTGCAGGAGCCCACCACAACGCCCGGCCATTTTTTGGTTGCAGCCATCATTGATGTTTGGCGGGCCCGAGCTGGATTCAAACCCACCAGTTCAGGTGTACGTGGCTGGCGCCTTAGCCCACTGAGCCACAGGCGCTGAGCTTAGTCATTCATTTTCTTAAGACAAAAACATAAGCATAAGATACAAGAAGGAATTATTTCTTTTATCTCACTTCCCACCTCCAAAGTATTAGTAAATCTTGTCAGTTATGCCTTCAAAATATATCCTGGATGTTAGCACTTCTTTCACCCTTTACTACCAGCTAGAGAGTCAACTATCATAATTTCTTACATGGATTTTTAATATAGCTTCTGCTTCAACTGTTGCCTCTATGGTCACCTATCTATACAATGGCCAGAGTATTGTTTTTTAAGGTAAATCAGATTATGTCAATAAAATTCTCCAGTGACTTCCACATATACTAAGGATAAAACTCAGACCCTACTTACACCATCTGGCCTTTGGCTACCTCTGCAATTGAATGTCTTCCCATGACCTCTTCCATCTTCTTCAGACATGGAAGGCCTTTGTTACTCCTTCATTCTGTCCTCAAGTCCCTTGCTCTTGCTGTGTCCTCTACCTGTTCCCTGGGTACGTGTATGTCTCAGCCCTCATTTCATTTGGTTTTCTGCTCAAATACTTTCTCTACCCACCCTCTGTAAAATAGCACCCCACTCCCAGCCCCACTCTTCTACTTTCTGACCCTTCACCCTGCACTATTTTTCTTAAAAGGACTTGTCACTAGTTGAAACCATAGGTATACTGCTATTTTTTATTATCTGTCTTCCTCACAGAGGTAAGGATCCACAGAGTGGGATTTTGTTTTGTTTGTAAACAAAGTGTCTGGGACATATTAGTTGCTCAGTAAATATCAATCAACAGATTAAACTATGAGTGTGTTCAAAGTTCAGGAAAGTTTGGAACTGATCTGGAGGTCAGGGCAGGTATGTGCAACCTACCTCAAAGAGATGGCTGCTCTTTTTCAAACACAAATGAGGATGAACCAAATTCTGCTTACCAGTCTCATCCTCTTTGGGATTTAGGAAGTAAATTATGTCCATCATTAAACCAAAAAATTATTCATTGTTTATCAGAAATTCTAACTTAAGTGGGAAGCCTATATTTTAGCTAGCTATTAATTCTATATATATATATTTCTACTTCTGCTTTTTTAATTTTAGAGATGGGGTTTTGCTTTGCCAACAGCCAAGAGTGCAGTAGCCTGATGATAGCTCACTCTAACCTCAAACTCCTAGGATATAGGGATCCCCTTGCCTTGCCCTACCAAAGTGCTAGGATTGTAAATATGAGCTACCACACCCAGCCTCATGAGGAATCTTATTTGAGAGACCTGAGCCCTTACATGCTTTGGCTAAGGTAAACCCCACACTTCACCAGAAAATAGCTTACCTCAAGAAATTCATATGAACACTCACTTCTTTTCCTCTTCTTATCTTTCACCTAATTCTTTTCAAATTTGTGTTTTGTGACTTAGCTTTTCAATTCTTTTTTTTTTTTTTTTTTTTTTTTTTTAGCACAGAGTCTCATTTTCTTGCCCCTGGTGGAGTGCTGTTATGTCATAGCTCACAGCAACTGCAAATTCTTGGACTCAAGTGATCCTCTTGCCTCAGCCTTGCAAGTAGCTGGGACTACAGGCACCTGCCATAACGTCTCTATTTTTAGAGCCAGGGTCTCAGGTTCCAGTCCAGGCTGGTCTGGAAATCCTGAGCTCAAGCAGTCCACTCCCTTCAGCCTCCCAGAGCACTGGGATTACAGGCTTGAGTCACCATATCTGGCCAGTTTTTCAATTCTTAATTTGTTCTTTCCCTATATTCTTTATGATTACTGTGATAAATGGTTACACAAATGCATTCAATAAACTTCTACTCCCTGGGCCTCCCCATGTGTAGTCTCTCCACACACTGCCTCTGGCTTGGGCCTTATGACTTGCTTTGGCCAACATGAAGGTGAATGAGGTATAAACAGAAGCTTGATAAGAACTTGTACCCTCAGGCATGACCTCTGGGACCTGCTGCCCTACCATATAGAGAGACTTAGTCTGGCCTGTTTGGGGCTGGCTGAAAGACCTTATGAAGAGAGAAGCTTAACATCCTACCTGAACACAAGGGAATGATTGATCTCAGACAAGGCAGGCTGAAGAGCTGCAGAATAGTAAGAAACAGTAAACTGCTATTGCTTTAAGCTACAAATTGGTTTGCTATGCAATAAAAAATGAGAGTCACTTAAAAACTTGGCTACTATGTCTTACCACATATCTTGTTCATTTAATGTTGCTTTCTATATTTTTAACTGTTGCAGTTTCTCTAAGGAAACAGATCACAGGACACAGATGATCAGTACAAGCTGCAAGGAGAGAGGCTCACTGTCATTCCATAGGGAGAGTGCTCACCTCTGCTCCCTCAGGATTTTTATTAAAATGTATTACAATGCTTTGTCAACAAGTAACATTTCTCCTGGGCTCTTAATCTCCTTCCCCAATGCACATAACTCAAATACACATTAATTCAAAACAATTCTCTCTGACCTTTCCCTGACATTTTCCTCAAGAAAACCCCTGAGGGCATGCCTCCAAGCTCCAGATGTTCCTGTGCTTGAATCAGGGACATCTGGTTACTCTGAAGTCTTGTTAGTCAGGGCCAGTTACGGAACAAGGAAAAATCCATCCATATTAATCTTTTATAAAAATATTGGGTTTGGTTTTGTTGTTGTTGTTGTTGTTGTTGTTGTTCGAGACAGAGTCTCACTATGTCTCCCTGGGTAGAGTGCTGTGGCATTACCTCAAACTCTTGGGCTTAAGTGATTCTCTTGCATCTGCCTCCCAAGTAGCTGGTGCTACAGGTGCCTGCCACAACATCTGGCTATTTTTTTTTGTAGTCATCATTGTTGTTTGGCAGGTCCCAGACGGGTTTGGACCCACCAACCCTGGTGTATGTGGCTGGCACCCTAGCTGCTGAGCTACAGGTGCCAAGCCAAAATGATTGCTTTAAAATTGGGCCTTTTTTTCTTCTCTTTTGTTGGAGAGCAATGTTATTTTTCATTGGGAAACTGAACTGGCATTTTCCTTCAGGCCTAGGAACTTGAGTTAAAGGATCTCCTTTATCAGACACCCCAGCTTCTGCCCATTTTACTCATGTTTCTTGGCTCATTGCTCCATTAGAATATAAGGTCCAGATGGTAGAGCTTCTGTCTGTTTTATTTACTGCTGGATCACCAACACCTAGAACATTGCTTGGCACATAGTAGGCACCCAATTAATATTTGCTATATGTTGAATTTATGACTTGCTCCTCTTATCTCTTTTCCCTACAGTTGGTATCCATCACTACCCTGTAAAAAAGAGAAGTGACTGCACTTGAGAGGCCAGCTTCCACTGCCAAGTGCATCTGCTTTGGTGATATTTCGCATGGTAGAAGGGCTGTGCCTTTGCATGGTCCCAACAAAATCACATCTTCAGTCCCAGCTCTTTGGTCCCATTATACTACTTTTAACAGAGGTTGAACAATGCTCTGAAATCCCTGCATAATTGCCAAAGTCTGCTCTGGGATTTTCAGCTTTGGAATGTTCTCTCTTTTAGACTCTTTAGTCCCAGTATTTTTATTCTTCATGGTCTCCCACTGATGGCCTTGAGAAGCCCTTCAACGGTGAGAGAGGCGTGATTATTGCAGCTGGTTACAAAAATAAAAGCTAATAATTGTAAACTATCATTTAGGGTGCCAGGTGTAGAATTAAGAACATGGATATATTAAGCTAATTACCTCAAAAACAGTCTATGAGTAATTACTATATTATTCTCATTTTATAGATGAAGTACCTAGGGTTCAGAGAAATTAAGTAACTTAGGCAAGGTCACACAGTAAGAGGTCACATGTGGGTCTTTCTGAACAAATTCATGTTTTGTTTTGTTTTTAGACAGAATCTCACTCTGTCACCCTGAGTAGAATGATCCTCTTGCTTCAGCCTCCCAAGTAGCTGGGGCACCATCTAGTTTTTCTATTTTTAGGGATCTCGCTCTTGCTCAGGCTGATCTACAACTCTTGAGCTCAAGCAATTCACCTGCCTCTGCCTCCCAGAGTATATATATATATATGTATATATATACATGTATGTATGTATGTATGTATGTATGTATATGTGTGTGTGTGTGTGTGTGTGTGTGTGTATATATATATATATCTCAAGCATGTGTGTGTGCATCCATTCTTTTGTAGTTCAAATTCCTCATGATCTCTTCCTCTCTCTCATTATTGTTTGGTATATGCATTCATAGAAGATCAACTTTTTGAATAAAGAGGTGAAAGTATTGCACCTGTTGGTTAATGAATCTTCTCATGAAGCTGAGAAGCTGGGGATTTTTCTTTTTCTCTGGCCTTTACATTATCTAGGTTCATTCTCTGGTTTTATCATATGATGATATTGGATATTGAATGCCTGGAACTCAGAAAGGTTGTCTGCATCCCTGAGATGGGCATTTGTCTAAAGTCCTCCCACATAATCATTTCAATAATTCAATGTTAATATTCTCAGAAGACTGTTTCCATGTTATCTCCCAAAATGGGTGGACTCTATCATTCCAGACACTAGGGAACACTTTTTTGCTGTGGTTCTCTCTGGCTATCTCCAGTAATTCAAATTCAGACACCCTTGTGTGGGTCTACATGCACAAACTAGACTTTATAAACATCCATTATAAACTGTTCTTTTGATTACTTTGCTCCATGTTTTACGAATATTTTGCACTAGAACCCTGTACACATAGGCTTGAACATTTTTTTGAATGTGGCCAGATTTTCATCCTTAATAGAAAGATTCAAATTTTCTCTAAAGTTAAACCTTAAAACACGGCTGGGTGTGGTGGCTCATACCTGTACTCTGGGAGGCTGAGGTGAATGGATTGCTTGAGCTCAGGAGTTTGAGACCAGCCTGAAGCTAGAGCAAGACCCCATCTCTAAAACTAGCCAGCTGCTGTAGCTGATGCCTAAGTCCCAGCAATTCTGGAGCCTTAGGCAAGAGGATCTTGAGGACTCTTGAGCCCAAGAGTTTGAGGCTGCTGTTATGAGGCCATGGCACTCTACCAAGGGCGAAAGTGAGTCTCTATCTCAAAGAAGCAAACCAAACTTAAAACAATGGTCTCAAACCTGTGTATATATTAAAATCACCTAGGGGTGATTAAAAATATTTTCAAATCATACATCTGGTAAAGGACTTGTTGCCATAATATATAAAGAACTCTTACAACTTAATAATAAAAAGACAACCTGATTTTAAAATGTGAAAAAACAAATCACTTAGGGGTTAGAGTGGGAACCTTAAAAAATACAATTGCCAGATGACACTCGGATTTAATTGGTGTGGGGTGGGGAAGATGTTAGTATATTTAAAAATCTCCCCAAGGAAGAACCATTTTCCTAAGAAATTACAAAAGGCATTATCCATGTGCTTTTATACCTTATTGCATGCTAATGTAAGAACAGTTTCTCTGTTAAGAATTACAGGGTTATTGTACTTTATAAGCCTGCATTTCTGAAACCTTGCCTTAGAATCATGTGGAAGGCTTGTTAAACACATACTGTGCGGACTCTATCTCCCAAACTTATTTATTTATTTAATAAATTGACAAATAAAGATTACATGTATTTGTGATGTATGAAATGTTTTGTTATGTGTATACATATACTATGGAAAGGTTAAATTCAGCTAAGTAACATGTTCCTTACATCATCACATACTTATCTTTTTTTGTGGTGAGAACATTTAAAATCTACTCTCTTAGCAATTTTCAGGTATTCAATAACACTGTTAGTAACTATAGTCACCATGTTGTAAATAGCAAAACTTCTGATTTAGTAGCCCTGGCTAGAATTGAAAATTTGCATCTAACTGGTTCCCTGGAAATGGGGATTTAATGCTTAATTTAAGGGATTAAGCATTGTATTTTATCAACTGAACTCACGATGAAACTGGAAGGTGTCTAGGAACGCTATTTCTAAGGTCCACAGAAGCAAAATTACTTACCTAAGATCCTCCAAGCAGTTGACTATTTCCGGTTGCTTGAAATTTGAATTTCTAGGATGTCAAGGAACCTGACTATGGCATCCTGATTGATAATCCTTGCTAACAAAATCTCAATTAGGTTACCTCTGATTTTTGTGTACTTTTAGAAAAGCTGCTTCGGTGGAGACCGGGTAGCAAGTGCCTCTTGCACCGGGTTTAGAAGATACAGAAACTACTCACCGGTTTATTTTTGTTTTAAAGTTTTTATTTCAATATAACATCCACACAGAAAAGTACACAAATCCTCATAAACTCAGATCAAGAAGCAAGACAAGCCAGCTTTCCGACGCCCCTCCGAAGAGCAATCACCAGCTGCAAGAAAGAAACAACACAAAGCACGGGCAGGCGTAGCGAGCACCTAGATCCAGCAAAAATTGGAATAAACCTAAAAACCTCTCCTGAGAATAAGTGTAGATTTAAGCAAGTCATTCTTGTGATTTTGAACTCAAAATGGGTGCCATTATTTTAACTAGAATTCAGTCGACAGTAGGGAGTAAACACCCTTTTTCTCCCCAGTTCTCTGTCCTGACATGGCTCACATCCGCCGCCCCGCCCGCCACAGCCCGCCACAGCTCTCTCTGCACAGCTTGGGGTCGATGAAATGGCAGTTTCATTTCCAATTTCCAAATGTCAGAGGAAACAAATAACGATTGCAAAACAGCTTTCAGATAAAACCAGAAATATGTATTAAACGACTGCAATTTCCTATATGTCAGGATGGCCGAGCGGTCTAAGGCGCTGCGTTCAGGTCGCAGTCTCCCCTGGAGGCGTGGGTTCGAATCCCACTCCTGACAGTTCAATGTTTTTCCCCTTTATGAATCAAGTTTTTATGGTAACTGCCTTTTCCTTTATGTCCATCTAAGAATAATCACTTTTTTTTATAAAAAATAAATTTTCCGAGTCTGGAATAAAAGTAGTTTGTACTCAAAAAAATAATTCAATGATTAATTTTTTAAATTTATTTTTACTTTTTAGATTAATTTTTTAAATTAAATTATTCGAGTTCTGGGTTAATGGCAGTCTGTACTCAGAAAATACTCATAATTAATGCTCATAATTCAAACACTACTGATTTTAGTCTCATCTCCTTCCCTGTTTCTCTGTCTCTAGCTGTCTCTATCTCTCTTCTCCTCACATGCAGACTCCAATGAATGTTACCCTTCAGTTCATGTCTCATTATAATTATTGATGTCTTCAAGGCCCTCCTTTGGTTTTGTTCGTGTATAGATTCCATTTCAATTCCCTTTTGTTAGTTTTATTCCTCCATCACACCCCACCGCTACTCCCATAAGAAATCACTGGAAAGGGCATCTCTTTCTTTCATTATGTTTTTGTAGAATAAGTGTTATTGATTTGGATGCATGCAGTTTTTAAACAAAATTTTAAGCTATTATAGATACATGCTAGTTGTATATCTTAATGGGGTACATGTGATATTTTGATACAAACATACAATGTGCAATGGTCAAATCAGTGTAACTCGGTATCTGTCACTTGTTCAGAATATTATGATTCCACTCTGTTACTTATTTTGAAATATACAATAAATTATTGCTAACTATAGTTGCCCTATTATGCTCCAAATATTAGATCTTATTCTTTCTTTCTAATTGTATTTTTGTACCCATAAATTATACCCTCTTTATCCTCCCTCCTGCTGGGACCCCCCCCATACTTTCCAGCATGCGTTTTTAATTTACATAAGTGGCACTGTATCATGGATCCCATTCTATTTTCACTTTTGTCCTTTGGCACCACAGTTTTCAGCTATGTTGCTGTGTGTGCATCTAAACCACACCTAGACCAATTGTTTTATTTACTTCATAGAGGTCTGCAATGTGATGTCATCTCACATTGACTCCCCCAGGAATGCTTTGCCACTAGAAATAAAAGTTCTATTATTGAACATCTTCCTACATTTTTCATTTTGGAGCTATGTAAGATTGTCCTTGAGATACAGCAGGAATGAACTTCAGGTCATGAAGGTCTGACAATCTACTAATTTTGGAGTTCAGAACAAGACCTAAGATCCAGGGAAGATGATTAAGACACACGGAATAAGTTCATATTTAGGGACATCTCCAGAAATATTCCTCAAATTCAATTTTCCTGCTGTCCAGTCTGTTCATTTTAAGTATTAATAGCTACAGTTACAAACATTAATAGGCAATCTTTCTATTTTGAACTCATAATTTATTGCAAATAATCAAAACCCTCAAGTGACTAAAATCTTCTCACTATTCCTTTAAAAAAAAAAACAATTTAATCTAATACCAAGTTACAAAGACAGAATATTGGGTGAATCTGCTTTTTGATCACTGATATTCAAAATATTCTGCTCTCTCCCCCTCTCTCACACATTTCTCAAAACTTGCAAAAAGATTCATGCATATACTGAAAGGAAAGTGAATTATCCTAGAAAGATCATCTTCAATGAGGTCAGAAAATAACAAACAAGGTTTCCCCTTATTGCCAAATTCATTTGAATTGGCTACATATTCATTCCATTTCTGCCCAACCTGACATTCTGATTAAGCATGATTTGGAGTCCCTGCTTCAGCCATTGCAACATAAGAGAAAGGAAGGACTAGCAAATAGGTACACCCGCTGGAGTGGTAGGAAAAGCACTTTGAGGTGCTTGGAAGGTCAGCAGGTTGGTCCAATTCAATCCAGGCTTTCTGGACTCTGCCACATGCTAGCTATATGTAAAACCTTCCAGAAAGGTTGACTTTGCAACCTTGCCTTTTGGTGCCTTCTGCAAAAGGGAGGTAATAATTGTACCTTACCTCATCAGTATACTGTGAGGATTGCATGACTTAGTATATATAAAATGCTTAGAACAGAGCCTGGCAAATATTAAATGCCTCATAAATGGCATTTTTTGTCAGAATTGAGTACCTGCTTGTATTAGTCAGGGTCCTTCAAAGATACAAAACTGATAGTATATCTAACAGATATCTATATCTGTTGGTGTATGTGTATCTATATCTATCTATATATCTATGTGGGGGGAGAGAGAGAGAGAGAAAGAGAGGAAGAGGAGAGAGAGACATGATGAGGAATTGGCTTACACAATAATGCAGGCTGACAAATCCTGCAGTCTGCCTTCTGCTAGCTGGAGACCCAGAAAAGCAGGTGGTATAATTCAGTCTGAGTGCAAGGCCTGAGAACCCAGGGAGCTGCTGATATGAACCCTACTCTGAGAACAGGAGTAAATGAGATAAAATGTAAAGCAGGGGGTCAGGAGAGAAGGGACAAATTTCTCTTTCTTCAACTTTTGTTTTATTCAGCCCCCTCAGCAAATGGGACAATGCCCAGCCTCCTTGGGGAGGGCAATCTACTTTACTGAGTCTACTGATTCAAATGCTAACTTTACTAAGAATCTCTCTCTCTCTCTCTCTCACACACACACACACACACACACATATACAGAAACAATGTTTAATCTGAGCATCCCATGGACCACTCAAATTGATACATAAAATTCGCCATCATACACTGCTATTGGTTCCTGACCTAAGAAATAGACAGGGCTCGGTGCCTGTGGCTCAACGGGCTAAGGCGCCAGCCACATATACCTGAGCTGGCAGGTTCGAATCCAGCCCGGCCTGCCAAACAATGATGGCTGCAACCAAAAAATGCCGGGCGTTGTGGCGGGTGCCTGTAGTCCCAGCTACTTGGGAGGCAGAGGCAGGAGACTCGCTTGAGCCCAGGAATTGGAGGTTGCTGTGAGCTGTGAAGTCACAGCACTCTATCTGGGGTGAAAGCTGAGGTTCTGTCTCAAAAAATAAATAAATAAATAAAATAAAATAAAAGAATTCACCATTGTATACCAGAGGATTCACAAATAATATATAATAAATTTAGCCAAGTTGCCACCATATCATATTGTCAGATAGTATATAAAAACTTCAGCCAATTTCTATCATAATCCTACAAATTGCAATTCTAAATTTATTTTATTTTACTTTTTTTTTTTTTTTTTTAGAAACAGAGTCTCACTTTGTCACCCTCAGTGGAGTGCCGTAGTATTTTTTTTTTTTTTTGAGACAGAGCCTCAAGCTGTCACCCTGGATAGAGAGCTGTGGCATCACAGCTCACAGCAACCTCCAATTCCTGGGCTCAAGCGTGTCTCTTGCCTCCACCTCCCAAGTAGCTGGGACTACAGGCGCCTGCCACAACGCCTGGCCATTTTTTTTTTTTTTTTTTTTTGGTTGCCCCGGGCTGGATTCGAACCAGCCAGCTCAGGTGTACGTGGCTGGCGCCTTAGCCCATTGAGCCACAGGCGCCGAGCCTCTAAATTTATTTTAATAAAAATTTTAAAAGTTGGCTCGGCGCCTGTGGCTCAAGTGGCTAAGGCGCCAGCCACATATACCTGAGCTGGTGGGTTTGAATCCAGCTCAGGCCCGCCAAACAACAATGATGGCTGCAATAAAAAATAGCCGGGTGTTGTGGTGGGCACCTGTAGTCCTAGCTACTTGGGAGGTGGAGATAGAAGAATCACTTGAGCCCAAGAGTTGGAGGTTGCTGTGACCTGTGATGCCACAGCACTCTACCCAGGGCAACAGCTTGAGGCTCTGTCTCAAAAAAAAAAAAAAAAAAAAATTTTAAAGTTATTCCAGCTAGGGTGGTGCCTGTGGCTTAGTGGGTAGGGTGCCGGCCCCATATACTGAGGGTGGCAACAAAACCACCAACCTGCAACAAAAAATAGGTGGGCACCTGTAGTCCCAGCTACTTGGGAGGCTGAGGCAGGACAGTCACCTAAGCAAAGGTGTTGGAGGTTGCTGTGAGCCATGATGCTACAGCACTCTACAGGGGGTGAGGGCGATACAGTGAGACTCTGTTTCTAAAATAAATAAATACAAGTTATTCCAGCTTTAAAGAATGAAATTATTTTCATATTAACAACTGTTCGGCTGGGGTGTGGCAGCTCACACCTGTAATCCTAGCACTCTGGGAGTCTGAGGCGGGTGGATAGCTTGAGGACATGAGTTCAAGACCAGCCTGAGCAAAAGTGAGACCCATCTCTACTAAAAATAGAAACAAAACAAAACAACAACAACAAAAAACTGAGGCAAGAGGATCACTTGAGTCCAAGAGTTTGAGGTTGCTGTGAGCTATGACGCCACGTCATTCTACTCAGGGCAACAGCTTGAGATTCTGTTTCAAAAAAGAAACAAAAAACTATTCAACATTTTTATTACAAGTTAACACAGCATCCAAACCTATATTTAACCCTGATGTTCAGTTTATCCTCTCCTCTCACATTAAATATTACTGAGGAAATAAGCTAAAACCCCCTCCCCCCAATATAAGTCTTTTACTGCCCTAAGTTACAGGAACAGAATAAACTGCATGCACTGGGGAAGAATGTTAACATAGAACCAGTATTAGTGGTAGTAAAGGAAAGTTGAAAGCCGTTTACAAAGATTAAACTGAAAGTGGTCTGTAGGTCACAAAGGACCACCCCGAAGCACAAGCTGGCAAAACCAGTAAGTAGGCTGGAGACCCTCCTTCTCTTCTCCCCAGAAAGCAGCCAGAAAAGACTGATCAGCAGCAACTAACCATAGCAGAGTACTTGACACTTTAGAAGAGCTTTCTTCATACAATCTCATTTGATCCTAAAAACACTCTAAGGTAGGAAAAGCAAACTCCATCATCCCCTATGAACACATTTATTGCACTAGAAAATCACTGACTATTTACTTGATTATATTTCCTATTAGCTTCTTTTAAGGTGGGACTTAAATATTCTATCCCCAGCACAAAACACAGTATCTTTTGAATGTAATTCATCCCACTACATTCTTCTTCTTCTTTTTTTTTTTAGAAGACAGAACCTTAAGCTTTGCCCTGGGTAGAGTGCCATGGCATCACAGCTCACAACAACCTCCAACTCCTGGGCTTAGGCGATTCTCTTGCCTTAGTCTCCCAAGTAGCTAGAACTACAGGTGCCAGCCACAACGCCTGGCTGTTTTTTGGTTGCGGTTGTCTTTGTTGTTTGGTGGGCCTGGGCTGAATGCAAACCCGCCAGGTCTGGTGTATGTGACTGGCACCTTAGCTTGAGCTACAGGCGCCGAGCCCTCCTTTTTTTTTTTTTTACATTACTTTCCTCTTAGGATCCTCTTGAGAGCCAACTTAAGAATGAAGTATGTTTTGATTGATGAGGATTAAAGGCCTGAAATCTATCTTGGAACATGGTATTTTGAAAGAACGATTTGGTAAGGAGTAATAGGTGTGTGGGTGCAGTGTGGAGCTGCAGATGGTGGCTTTGGCTAGCAGAGTCCAGCAGGTGTGAACGCCCTAACCAAGGTGTGGCACGGCGGCCAACATAGCAGGTGAAGTGACAGTTGTGTGCCTACCGCCAGGGACTCAGCAAGGTTCGGTCTTAGTTTTGTGAGGTGTTCAGTCCTAAGGGTAAACCTAATGGAGTGATTTAAATCAGAAGTAGGTTTGGAAATATCTGTACAAATCAAATACATACACAAAGTAGGAATTTTAATTCCCATAGTGCACATGAGTATCCTGATAAGAATTTAGCTTTTAGGCTCTGCGCCTGTGGCTCAACAGGCTAGGGCGCCAGCCACGTACACCTGAGCTGGCGGGTTCGAATCCAGCCCGGGCCCGCCAAACAACGACAGCTGCAACCAAAAAAAAAAAAAAAATGGCCGGGCGTTGTGGCGGGCGCCTGTAGTCCCAGCTACTTGGGAGGCAGAGGCAAGAGACTCGCTTGAGCCCAGGAATTGGAGGTTGCTGTGAGCTGTGATGTTACAGCACTCTATCCAGGGTGACAGCTTGAG
>CAUYRH010088282.1:0-18880 GCA_963574655.1 Perodicticus potto
AAAGCATCACAAGAATGGAGAAGCATGAATCCCATGTACTCAATTTTGATATGAGGACAATTAATGACAATTAATGACACGGTGGGGGTGAGGGAAGGGGAGAGAAGAGAGAGAAAGAATGAGGGAGGGGTGGGGAAAGGAAGAGCAGAGAAAGGGAAGGAGCAAGGGGGGTGGGGTCTTGGTGTGTGCCACACCTTTTGGGGGCAAAACACGATTGTAAGAGGGACATTACCTAACAAATACAATCAGTGTAACATGGTTTCTTGTACCCTCAATGAATCCCCAACAATTAAAAAAAAAAATGTGTAATCTGAGTCAACTAAAATTTAGCCTCCAAAAGCCTCATATATAAATTGGGAATCATTATTTCATTGGGGTGCTGTGAAAATTAAGTAAAAAACATATCCAATCTGCATAGTCCATAGTAAGGTCTTTAAAATGTAATTAATTTAACTACAAAAAAAGAGTTACAACTATTATGTGAGTGTATGTACTATCTAAATTATCCTTAATTAAAATATGATTACTTTTTGTGAACAAAAGCTTAATCACTAAAACAAATATTTACTCCTATGTTAAAGTTCAAATTATCATATCATAAAAATAGAGTTTTCACTCATTTAAGGAGCTTGAAGCCTAAGGAAATAAAGATTCTCATGTCAAACACTATACAAGCCAATTAGATAACAAGCGAAAAATAAATAAAAACCTATTATGTTCTCTGGAATATAAACTCCATCAGGGTTGAGATTTTTACCTATTTTGTTCACTGATATCTTCCAAATGCAAGGTACAGTATCTGGCATTTGCCAGATAGGTACTCAAAAAGTGTGTGCAAATAAATATTGATCAAGTGTCCTGAGCCTACTGGATTTCAAGCTAAACTATAATATAAGACAAAGAGGGTGGAAAACAGTGCTAAGGGTAACACAAAAAACGTTGAGTGGAGAAGGAGGACTTGAACTGGGATTAGAAGGATATTTAGGGAAAGAATGAAGAGAAGTCATTGCAATCCAGGCCCAGGCAATTCCAGGCTTTCCTGTTTTAAATTGGGTCAAGACTCAGTACAGAGTTACTATGTAACAAAATGTGTTCACATCCACACTTTTTAGGATTATACATAAGAGCAGGATAAAGGAAGAAAGGAGAAAAATATTAAATTGTAAGGGGTAAGGGTATTTCTTATGAAATATTTCCTCAGATGAAAATGAGGCACCACAAAGCCACTGGAATTTGGCAAAATGCCTATTGGAGGTGGAATCAATTTCAGTCGGCCTTTAGTATCTGTGTGAACTTGGACAAGTCACTTTCTATGAGTCATCTTTACTTTCATCTGGAAAAATGGGGTCATTGCATGTATTTTGAGGGCTTGTCATAAAGGTGATAAAAGACAACACGTGCTAAGTGCCTAGAAAAGAACATGGTTCATGGTGCACAGTCAGTAAATGGTAGCTCTGTTTTTCCTTACAGAGAGTTTTTCTGACAACTTAACAAGACATCATTTTTATACAATGTTTTCAGCACATCAGGAGCACTCCATAGCACCACAAATATGTTTTGCTACCACCTTGAGATTATTTAAAGTCACATTAGACTTTCTTTTTCACCATTAGTAATAAAATACTTTAAATAGTATTGGGTTTTATTTACTTCTAAAGTTCATAAATCCTTTTATTCTTAAAGTCATTCATTCATTCAGTATTTTTAAACTTTGATAATGTGCTAAATAATTTTTATGATGCCCACACTAGCATACCCTAATTTGGGAATGAAGGAACAAAAAGTAAAATGCCAGCTATAATACAAGGTGCTACATGCTCTTATGTTTGCATTTACATTGAAATAAAGAAAGAAGAGTCACTCTGGGGATTCACAGGGTTTTAACGTTTGAGCTTAGTGATAAAGGATAAAAGAGAGACAAGGCTGGCCTGGTGGGTGAGTGACCTGTGCATTCACACAGGACTCTGTATCAGAAAGCCCCAGTGCTGGATACAATGTCCTGCTGTCAATGTCTCTAAATTCTTTACAATTTTATTTTTTCAACTTAAGTTTTATAAGTGAAATCTGAAGGGACAGTGGGAATGAATATGAGCAGAAGAGACACCAGCAGTGTATGTGCTCCCTCTCTCGACACTCCATTCACGTAAAGCACTGGACTCCTGAATGCAGAACTCAGGAGGGCCCACTGCTTGTGGGAGCTCAATGGGAGTCTCTGACAGACTAAGTGGAGGCTCTGACAGCCCCCAGAGGCTGCGCGGTGCATTGGAACCAGAACTTGCTTCGGACTTGAAAAGGCAATGGTATGACTTCTATTCCCAAGAACCCTACCATATCCTTTCTCAGTTGTGTTCCTTCTTTATGTCAGCTAAATGATAATGCTGAAAATAACAATAGGAAAGGGGAGGATTGAAAAAATAAAGAATTACATGAAAAAAGACAGAGGTGGAACATAAGGAACACAGGAAGATAAATATTGTTGCTGTGGTTTAAACCCTTTGAAACCAAAAGGCTGAGTCTCTCTAGCATCCAAGTTAGTTTTAGTTGTCTATACAGTGGTGCACCCCGAAATGGGCAATCGTGGTTCAGAAATCAGCCAGCATACACGAGGAATATGAATTAAACAATTTTCAATTAAACAAAACTATTTAATGATGGCAAGACAAAAATATATTAGTGCATTTTAAAATAAATTACACAAGCACATAATATGTTGAAACTTTAATTATCAATTTAAAAGTTCCATTGTTTTCACATCCTTCTAAGAAAAGGCAACCTATTTTAATGTGTTAAAAATTAAAACCTTCCTTTGAGAAGTATAGCAGAAGACCATCATCAAGCTGAGTAGTGAGAAATTTTAGAAGTATTTTGATCTACAATAGATCACACTCATAGCACCCTTTCATAAACAATGTTATTATTTCTCACTAATATATTTTTAGTGATTGGGTAATTTTGCTTGAAAGATGTACATGATGAAAAAATAATATCTAGTAATCTTTGAGAACTTATAAATAAGATACTATGCTAAATGCCTACTGTATGTTACTTAATACTCATAAACCAATTAAATTTTAAGTGCTGTTGTATTCACCAATAAAGGAGAAACTAAGGTTTTAAGAGATTGCTCAAATTGGCCTTTTTTATTAGCAAAGAGGATTTGGCAGTAAATTATCGATTCCCCTACTGGAGCCACTGATCACCTATTCTTCTTACAACAAACTTTCCAGTTTAAAATATCTTTGAATATATTGCCTTAAGCATGAATGTAACTTACAGGCATAAGAATTATAAAGTGTATTTGTTTCAGAACTATAAAATCATTCACTTTTGTAATATATTAAGAAAAAAAGAAAAAGCTAATAAAGCATATGTTGAGAAGGAGACAGGGAGGGCTATGAGAGAGTTTTAGAAAAGAAACTAATCTACGGATATATTTTATTACAACAGAAATCTTTTAAGGGAGGGAAATCTGCAGGCAAAGGACTATAGGAAATCTTTGCAAAAACCAGGCAGAATAAGAGTGCCCTCATTCCAGCTGAGGAGTTGCAGTTTAGTATTCTCAGTTCACATGTCTGAGAGTTTCTAAGATCAAGTCTTCCCCCAAACTGCGGGCTTTCCAGATGCTGTCCACTGTAAAGCTCAGAGAGGAGTTTACGGGCACACAAACGCCGTGTTGCTGCTCGTGTTCAGGCAAACTGTGTGGTCTTGCCACAGCATTAGCCTGGGGAGCATTTGTAACATAAACTAGGAATCAAAAAAAAAAAAAAAGCAATCTTAATCTCCATTCTCATCTTTTTATCTCATTGTTGATTTTTTATGAAAGGAAGATTTATTTTCTAAGAAAAAATTTTTTTAGGCTGTTTCTAAACTTTGTATCTTCTGGGGTTTGTTTCCTATTTTGAAAAAGCATTTTGCCCTTACCAAACTATCTAAAAATATAAATTACTCTAGCTATTATCAAGTACTTTTTGGCCTCTTTTTTTCTTGCTTAAGTGTTTTTTCCATCTAGAGTTTATTTTGATCTTAGAATGAAAATGGGAACTTAGCATTATTTTTCCTCTGAAATAGCTAATTGTCACAAAATGATTTATTGAATAATCAATCTTTTCCTCACAGATGTTAAGTGCCAGTTTTATCATATGCTCAATCTCTATAGGACTCGGAGTCTATTTCTGTATTGTGTATGCTGTTCCACTGGGTATTAATCTATTCCTGGCTAGTAGCATGCTGCTTTTAATATTGTAGTTTTATTATGTATTTAAATATCTGAGAGCTGGCATCTCATCATTAGCCAAAAATATTCTGAAAAATAAAGGACTTTATACAAGATTTTTTTCTTTTTGCATGTGAATGCCACAACTGCTTTCTCTAACTCCCAAAAATCCTGACACATTTTATTAAATGATAGTGTCCAATTAGACTAAAGCTTAAGAGCTGCTTCAGCTTAAGTTTCTGTTTACGTGTAACCCTCTCATGGAGAAATTATTTAGTATCTTTGTTTTAAAGTTTTATTATTCTCTATGTAAATATGCACTAGCTAGCCTCCTCCCTTCCCCCACAGAACAACACAATTTCTTTTGCATAATATTAAATAAATACATGTGGTCTGGTTGGGGTGATGGGGCAGAAGGAGAGACAGGAGGAAACCCAGGAAAGGTCAGACTCAGAGTGGGCATTTCCTGTTCTGAAGTCAACTTTGCTTCCACCTTTTCCATTCCTGGGAAGTGAATAAGGAAGAACAATTGGGGTTTTGTTTGATAACTAGCAAGTAGTTGGCTTCCCCCGTGAGAATGAAAGTCAGTACAAATGGAAGCTTATAACTAAATACATGTTTAATGAAGAAGCACGCACTGGGGCATTAAAATTGGCAGCAGCCACTCAAAGAGTCTGAACATCGGTTGTTCTGATCATCCTGCAAACTTGGCTTCACCAGGTCTAAAAAAGATGATAGTGACCTTGATTTTATGAAGACTCATAAACCCAAAAGTAATCTAAAAAGATAAATTAAAAAGAGACAACCCAGAAAGATTATTGTGCTAGGTATTTGTACTGATAAATAATGTTATATTGTTTAGAATATATGTATTAGCATACCTACATTACCATATTACCAATTTAATGATATATTTTCTTTGTCATGTAAAATAATGCTGTAGACCCCCGGATGCAGCATTTGTCCAGCTTTGAACCTTTCCTCTTTAAATTCTCCCTTTACCCAAAGGGGAAAGGTGGTCAGTGGGATCACGGTGGGCTCCGAACCTGAAGCCAGGCCAGTCAGCACAGCTCCTTGGGACGCTGCCCTTAGACCAGGAGTCCCTGGTGTCTTGTGTGGGAACCCGAGCGGAACTGGCGCACTCAGGCGCCCGCACACCTGCCGCGGAGGCGGAGGCCGCGGCCTGGCGGGGGCGGGACCCGCTGGGAGACTCCCCTTAGGGACAGAGGAAGCCGGGGCGAAACCAGGGTCTAGGTGGCTGCAGCATTAAGCTCCCGAACTCAGTAACTTTCTGAACTCTAGTTGCCGTGATCGTGAGCTCTGTTGAGACACATCTGATTATTTTCACCAAGCTATTTACTCCCCTTTTATTTAGCTTAGACCATCTGTGTCTTGGGATTAAAAGAGTCCTAGGTACACCAAGGTAGTGGTTCCATAAATAAATAGCCTTTCAAAGTTGTGTACAAACCCCGGACCTGTGATTTAGCCTAATTGCCTAACTTTTCTAATATTTTGTTTTTAGCTTCTTCAACACTAAAACTTAGATTAAAGACCTACCTCAAAAATAATGAAGAGAAATATAAATTATTTTGTGAGCTGAGGCAATGTCCTCCCAACCTTCAGAAGTCAACTATTAAATTTTCAAAAATTCTAGCAGCTTGTTTTTTAACTTATCAATAGCTTAAAATTGGTAGTGGTGGGAATATTTACACTACAAAAATTGGCTAAAATTTTCTTTCTTTTAAAGAAAAGCTTTCATTTTTCTTTTCAAAGGCTGTATACCAGCATGAAACTAATTATAATAATGGATATCAAGGGCTTAACGTACTACCTGACCCATCGTAAGCACTCAATAAAGTGGTATTATTATTAGAAAATTATATTGTGATTTTCAAATCAATGTGCCTATGCAATCTAATTGTTTATATCATGAGAATATACACCAAATCTTATTAGCAAATAGGGAAACTGTGTTCATCATAGTTACCTAAACTACCAAGGAATGTGTTATTCTGGTTTTTCTGAGAAGCAGGCCACAGAAGGAATTAAACATACAAAGTCCACCTTCAGGAACTTGTCTGCATGAGGAAGTGGCAGGAAGTCAGATGAACTAGAAATGCCATCAGGTCAGGATGTAAGAACTCCACCTTCTTCAGGAATGAGGGAGAAAGAGAGAAAGGGGTGAGTGAGGGCCTTCAAGGCTGCCAGACCGTCTAAGGAATGCCTGACAAGGCCAGCAAGCCCTTGCCTGGCACTTGGAGGAGCCCTGCTTCTCCCAAGAATGGGCGTGCCTTACATACCCGCAGGGGTAGCCACTAGCCAGAAGGCCAGGTCAGGCTCAGACAGGACATGCTGGATTCAGAGTGCAACAGCTGTGGGCCTGGCTCTTGGCCACCCTACCCTTGGACTTGGGCCAGGCACAGTCTCACCAGCTGCCACAGACAGGAACAATTTTCATGCCTCGTAGCTTTGCAGATCTGGCAGTTCTCAAATTTGGTGTGCTTAAAGATAAACAGTAGTGATAATTAAATGACAGGTTTTTGGGTCCCTGAACATGAATTTGAATTTGAAATACTTACGTCAGGTATTTCTGATAGGGTGGAATAGTTAGGAAAAATTTTTTTCCTTAACATTATAGTAATTTTACTCACCTTGCCTCCTTGGGACATTTGTGTCTCCTTAAAGCCTACAAAATAATAAGACTGATTGCTGAGAGCCATATATGAGAGAAAAAATAAATAAAAACTTGGAGCATTGTTTGGAGTCACTGGGGACCTGCTGGCTGAGTATGTCCCCCCTGTGTCTGACATGTCTTCTCCATCTGGCTCGTATTGTCTGTCTCAGGACGGGATTCCAGTGGCTTCATTCATTCCCCACCCTTGCACTTTATTCTTTTCTCTCTTCAGTGATCTTATTGTTGCCCCTGCTTTTCTTATTTTGATTTTGATACCGTTTATCTTGCCCATATCTCTCTTCTGCAAAGACGTGCTTCTGTCTTCTATTTTCAGTTCCATCAACCAAATCCAGTTGTGATGGATGGATGATAGACAGAGAGACAGACAGACAGAGAGATGGACAGATAGATGATATCATAATTGCAATTATCTCAGACAGACAGACAGACAGAGAGACAGATGATATCATAATTGCAATTATCTCAGACAGACAGACAGAGAGACAGATAGATGATATCATAATTGCAATTATCTCAGACAGACAGACAGACAGAGAGACAGACAGATGATATCATAATTGCAATTATCTCAGTCATCTTAGAGTCTCAAGATTTGCATTTCCTCTGGTTAGTGCCAGGGAATGTCAATAAGTGAACTAGATTACTTCAATTTTCTACTCAGTAATTCTGTCTATTAAAAAAGTTCGACTCTGCACTGGCATTCTAGGTTCTCTATATTCTATTTAATGTATATAATTCCACATTTCCTAAAATTTCTCCTGTACAGCAGTATTTATATACCTGTCACTGTGCGCTGTGCTCACAGATTTGTAAAATGATGAGTTGAACCAAAGTTAACATTTTAATTTACTGAAGCCTTCTGATCTTTTAACATGCTAATGAGCCAGTGAATCTTTACGAGGAGTACATTATACCACCTGTTTCCAGACTAGTGGTTCACAGAAAATACTTCTGTACAAGTCAACATGACCACATTTTCTGCCATTCTCCACAGGAACCAGATCCATGAGTGCCTCTTCAGTACACTCAGGTTTATTATTTTGTCTGCTCGTCCTTCCTCCTGATTCAAACATACGTTTTAACGTAACATTGATCATGAACCAGAAAGTGACTTGAAGTTTGTGACCCAGAATAGACTCAGTCAGGCTCTCTCCCCTCTTTACACGGCTTGGTTCAGTAATTTTGAAAGCATTTTTCACATTGCCAACCAACAATGATATCAACTGGATTCTTTATTGACCATTTAATTGATAGTCTGTGAAGGTTGCCTCTTTATTCTATTACATTTAGCACTTTTCTAGTTGGTTCATTCAGTTAAATCCCACCCCCACCCCCCAATCATGTATATTTCATGAACAGGTTTTCAATTTATTTATGTTCTTTATAATACTCAGCAGAATATAATCAGTTATGTATGAAGTGGGGTGCTGAATTGAAAAGTTGTTGATAGGGAGGGTCTAGGAGGAGTCTGGTGTTGGAAATGTAAGCAAAGTTGCTCAGAAGTTGAGAATGTGGGAAAACAGATGCAGAGTCTAGCTAAGCAGAAAAAGTTCTGCAATAGAACGATAAGTTCAAAGTTCACAATGGGTCACATGAATGTCTCTTTAATGTTGTTGCTTAGCCAGCTTTGCTTTGCTTTGCATCATGACGTAGATGCTTCACTGTCCACAGACATTCACTAATTGTAGCTCTGGGACAATAGGCTTTTCTCTGCATCCACCCAAAATATTCCAAGCCAACTGAACCTCCTAAAATAGCAAAGCTGATCCCAGCTGAATCCCCTCTGACTGGCAGGGCTGCCGGTGTGTATACACAAACACACAGTTTGAGCTTCAACAAATCATAAAGAGATACAGTCTCCGTTAATGGGGCTGTGAAGTATCATGCCCAGAGACATGAGGGGCTGAAGGCAGAACACTAAAACAACAAAAGGAATTTTTAAATTGACAAGTTACATGTGAAAGAAAAAGGCTGACATGTACTTGACCAAATGTATTTCTTCAGAAAATGGAAACTAGAAATTATTGCAGCTTCAATGTGTTATCCCCATAATAGCTCAGCTGATAGCACCAGTGTCTGTGTGATAAGAGCCTCAGAGAAAGGTGAAGCAAAGTCACTTAGAATGGCTCGTAAGTGAGGAGTTCTGTATAACTGACAGTTCTAAAAACAGTGAAGGGTCAATTTTGTGCACTTCAGCTCATTTGATTCAAGAGGCTAACTCTGTACTGAGGAGAAGGATAGATAACCTTCGAAAAGTTTCCTTTAAAAAAAAAACAGACTCTTTTGATTTGTGAATTAGAAGAGACTGTATCTGGAATAAGCTCATATAAACACTAAGTAAAATGTTAAAGATGGGAGGAGATTAAGAATACAGTGTTGGCCGGAAAACCCAGAATTATCCAATTTCTATCTTTCACTCATCATTCTCCCCATAGATATATTTATATCCATCCACTGGGCACAATCCAGAATAACCGGTATGAGTTAAAGCCTCACTCACATTTTGAATCTTACCATTCAGTGGTGAAAAAGCAGCTTGTCAACATCCAGCAGTGAGTTGAAGAGAAGGAAATACTAGTGGTTGGGCATTCTTTTCTTTAACACACCCTTGCATATGTTATCCCTGGTAAAGGGGGCAGGGGGGATTTACATCCGGAAACTGTTCATACATCTTCAATGGATAGGAAAACTCCAGACAGTGCTGTGAGGCCCTTTGTTCCAGAAGGGAGAAAGGGGGCATCCAGGGGCATTGGCCTCCTGTACAGAGAGCAGCATTGCATAGAAAGGAAGAGTGGTTTTATAAAAATGGTTCCTACAATCATTCCACTACTTTCTTACTGAATTCTTGTAAATAACTTAAGCAAATTATAACACATGCATTTAAGGTATTAACTTAAACACTTTCACACCAGTGTTTTTATCCCTAAAAAGGAGACATATGTCTCTTTAAGGCAGCCAATAATGTTTTACTACAAAACAATTCTTTCCTTTTTAAAGGCAGGAAAAGAGGAAGGGAGGGAGAGAGATAGAGGAAAGAGGAGGAGGGGGAGAGGAGGGAGAAGGCGGAAGGGGGAGAGGGTGAGAGGAGGAGAGGTGGTGGCAAAAATTGTGCCTCACGTTGCTCCCCAAGGAGGACCAAAACTGTCCCAATATTTAAACTGATGCAAGCTCCGACTTTTGCTCTGAGCCCTCTCTGTAGTGTCTAACAACATCCCAAGCTCAAGTTTGTTTAGGACTGAGAGGAACTTACTATGGAGGCTGACTTAGACCCTAAAGGAAATTATGTTTCTTCAACCGACTCAGAAATTGTCCCTCAGATCTCCGGCCCTTGGAAAAGTAGGCAGGATTTGGGCCTTGTTTCACATGTAATAACAATAATAATAGCTAACATTTAGGCTGGCTTACTGTGTTAAACACGTTACACGTAGCAAACCATTTACACCTTGCAACACCACCATGCAGTAAATGCTGTGATAATTATTATGCTACAGTTCAATTAAAATAGTCAAAGACCTTGCGAGAGTTGTGAAGTTCACATTACCAAGCGGGATTTGAACCCACCACGTGTGTCTAGGTGGTAAGTATTATGATACCCCGCCTCATGGATGGGACAAGCCATAGCAGATCAGTGAATCAATGGTTCCTTTTGGACGCTGCACAGAAGCTGCAAGCACAGCCGGCACCGAGAGCATCAATTTCCACTCCAACAGCTGCACCTGCGGAGAAGCCGTGAGGAGCCGGTTCTGTCGCAGCAGAGTTTTCCCTCAGGAGAGTTATGAAAGTTAAATTTCAAGATCTAGGTAGAGGTCATGGTTGAGCCTATTCATGTTCTGCTACAGTGTTTGAACTTTATCTTGTAAAGTGGAAGGAGTCATTAAATAGATTCTGCAGAGTGGTAGGTGCAAATTGGTAGAATAATATGGTAAATATTTGTGCTATGAATTAGACAGGGAAAATCTAAGTTGAGGAGAACTAGTTTGAAGTTTGTCAATGTAAACCAAGTGAAAAAGTCTGCTTTTGTGTTTGAGAATTATTAGAGGGTGGCGCCTGTGGCTCATCGAGTATGACGCTGGTCCCATATACTGAAGGTGGTGGGTTCAAACACGGCCCCACCGAACTGCAAAACAGAAAAATAGCCGGGCATTGTGGTGGGCGCCTGTAGTCCCAGCTACTTCAGAGGCTGAGGCAAGAGAATCACCTAAGTCCAGGAGTTGGAGGTTGCTGTGAGCTGTGTGAAGCCATGGCACTCTACCGAGGGTGATAAAATGAGACCAAAAAAAAAAAAAAAAAAAAAGGAGAGAGAGAATTATTAGAAAAGGAGCCAGTGTGATAGCTCATGCCTATAATCCTAGCACTTTGGGAGACTCAGGCAGGACATCGCTTGAGGGCAGGAGTTTGAGACCTGCCTGAGCAAGAGCAAGACTCTGTCTCTATAAAATATTTTTCAAAATTAGCTGGATGTGGTGGCTGAGGAAGGAGAATTGCTTGAGCCCAAGAGTTTGAGGCTGCAGTGAGCTATGACAATGCCACTATACATAAGCCTGAGCAATAGAGGGAGAAGAGAGAGAATTGTTTTAAAAGGTAAAGAAATGACAGATATGTGAGCCTTTATGGAGGAAATCAGATTACTTTCCACAAATAGGTGACCACCATGAAATATGCCTGATTGCCCTGCCAGTTAAAGTCCATGTTATGAATGGTGTGATTTGTAACTAAAATTCTGATATACAGTTATGAACATTCAGAAAAATTCAGTCTTCGCTCCCCTTGACCAAACCCTTTGTTTGGAATCTGCTCTATCCCCCAAGCTGTGCTAATCTTTCCAAGAATCCCTTTCAGAGCTCTGCGGTTGATTCATTCCAGAAGGGTTAAGCCAAGTACGAAGAAGAAAATTCACATTGCGTAAATCACTACAGACCTGCCTTCATCCTTTGCCCCAGGTGTCTAATTCTTTCTGAGAAGCCATGGAAAACCAACGTCGAGGAGGATACCCTGGTATTTGCTGGCACTACGTCCTTGAGGGAGCATCCATCTCAGACGACGTGTCGGAGCCAGCTCTCCCTGTGCTCAGTGAGCTGGAACGGACGCTGATCCCTCCCAGCACCCAGCAGCTCTTCTGGCCTGAGCTGCCGTGCCTGGACTGCCACTGCACTCCTGCCGTCCTCGGTGTGGGGTACATCAAGAGTCATCTTCCTCACCGCTCTCTGCTGCTGCTGCTGCTGCTGCTGTTTCTGTGTTATAAGCATCCAGAAAGCTCGACTCCTCCATCTGAACCAATGCTGAATAAAGTAGTCAATGGCATAAAACTACCTGGCCTCGGCCACTATCACTGATACAAACACGTCTCAGTAACCGTTCCTTCCTCTTCCTTGGACCTTTCAAGGCCAAGCACCTTTATAGGCCTAGTAATTGGTTCTGACGTCATTTACTTAAAATCTAAGAAGTGGTGCCTATTCCTCTATCAATGAACCACCTCCAAAAAAAAAAAAAAAACAACTCAAAAGAGGCTGGGTGCCTGTAGCACAATGGTTAGAGTGCTGGCCCATGCACTGGGGCAGGCAAGTTCAAACCCAGCCTGGGCCTGCTAAGCTAAAAAAAAAAAAAAAAAAAAGAACAACCTCCTCTCTAACATGATCAATGAGGCCTTTTATGATCTAAGTGCTTCTTAGCTTTCTAGTATCATGCAGATATAATAAAATACTTGTAATTCTGATAAATCCTCATGCTTTTGCTCACCTTTGGGATTTAGGAGGTACTGTTTTTCTCTGCAAAATATTTTTTCCTTCCCCTCTCTCTCTCTCACCTTAAGTGCTATGGGCATTTATGTCTTTACATACAGACTGCTTCTGCTGAAGAAGTCTCTGACCACCAAGACTTTGATTCTATCCTTCTGTGTACTTTCATAGCAATCTGTATTTATAGGCAATAATAGAGCTTTAAAACTTAGCATCAAGAATTTCACAGATCTTAGTTTATATCTAAACACTGCCACTCACTAGTTATGTAAACTTACAAAGTGACTTAAACTCTCTCATATGTATCTTCTGTAAAACTGGAAAAATAATCTCTACATGGGATTTATGGGATGAAAAGTTGGGGGTATACAGGTATAAAAACTAAGTATGGTTCCTAGAGCTGTGACTTTTAAATGGTGTTCTGTCACTAACTCACTAATGAACACAGGCAACCCTCGTGCTGTCTGGTCATGAACCTCAGCTCCTCCTAGCACCACCTCTCTGCTGAGTCACAGCTGCTGGGTGCTAAAGCCTATGTAGTCCAAATACTTTTGAGAAATGTTTAACCAAGACAGATGAATTGAGCGTCCTTGCAGGGAAACATCTCTGATTACCCAAGTCCTCCCCTTCAAGGTGAAGAACTCATCAAACCAGTCCAATCCCATTCTGAGAACTAGGTGCTGTAAGTTTCAGGGTGGCATGAAAGCATTTCTTCAGGACCCTCTACCAACTGCTTGATTTCACGTGTGTTTAACATCGTGTTTGATCATAATAGGGCCCCTCATCACTCTCTTCTCTAACACAGAGGACACGTGAGTTAATTATGTGCAATAGGTAGATTTGACTTCTGAAAGAAGATGGAAGTTCTTGAGTAGTCCCAGCACCATCTGAATTGTGTGTGGTTGCCTACAGAATGCCATGTCCCTTTTGGACTTTTGGGTGCACAGAAGGAACCATTGACATACTTAATAATTTACAAAATCATATTTCCAATGAAAATTGGGCTAAAATGATGCATCACCTTTCACCAGACAGCTGTTCTCTCCTCCTTCATTCCAACATCACTAAAGGAGAGCTTTCCTGTCACTGGAGGATGGATATATTTTTCGATAATGACAATGTATTTACTTTTTCTGAGAAAGGAATCAAATCATTTTCTCCTATACCTGATCAGAAGTTTTACAAGTCAGCTTGAACTCAGTTAGTTAATGTTACTTTTATACTTGGCATTGAAATGCTGTTAAATACTTACTTTAAGGAATCTAACCAGTGAATAAACATTCATTGTTTCTACCTTAGATATAAAATATGCCTCAAATTTGTTGCTACAATAAGCCTAGTCTGAATTCACCTTAGTTAAAGAAACATTTGTTTCCCTGTAGCTCATTCTGGAAATTTTTACTTCAGCAAAATTAATTAGACTTTATTTTTGTTGTAACAAATCAATACACCACATGACAGGACAGATATCACATATATTCAAAGGTTACTTGGAATTAAATGCTTCCAGCATTTTTCTTTGTGCCATACTCTTTTCATAGAGGTTTTTACACAGTTGGCCATTTTAAACAGAGACATGATGTTGTTATTTTGAAGATTTGGTAACAAGAAATGTTACCAAACTATCAAAGATTTCTTGACAGTACTAATGGATAGAGTCAGTCCTGCTGTTTCATCCTATAGCCTCACTATGTGTCATGCAGGGCTTAGTTGTCTGGACCATACTGTTAGCACTAAACTTTGGGGATCAATACCACCAAGCCATAACACAGGTATTTTACTTTATTTTTTTGAATTAAATCATAGCTGTGTACATTAATGCAATTATGGGGTATGATGCGCTGGTTTTATATACAATTTAAAATACTTTCATCAAACTAGTTAACATAGCCTTCACCTCATTTTCTTAGTTATTGTGTTAAGACATTTATGTTCTATACTTAGTAGATTTAACATGTACCCTTGTAAAATGCACCATAGGTGTGGTCAGAACAATTACCCTCCCTCCTCCCATCCTTCCTCCTCCCCTTCCATGCCCCTCCTTTTTCCCCTTCATCCTGGGCTATAGTTGGGTGATAGATGTCATGTGGGAGTGTGGGTGCTTATAAATTGGTTTCATATTAGGGCTGAGTACATTGGATACTTTTTCTTTCATTCTTAAGAAACTTTGCTAAGAAGAATATGTTCCAGTTCCATCCATGTAAACATAAAAGAGGTAAAGTCTCCCTATCTTTCTTTAAGGCTGCATGATATTCCATGGTGTACATATACCACAATTTATTAATCCATTTGTGGGTAGATGGGTACTTGGGCTTCTTCCACAACTTAGCAATTATGAATTGGGCTTCACTAAATATTCTGATGTAAATATCTTTGTTATAAAGTAATTTTTGGTCTTCTGGATATATATCTAGTCAAGGAATTGTCAGATCAAACGACTATTTTTACATCCCTAAGTGATCTCCAAACTTCTTTCCAAAAGGAATATATTAATTTGCATTCCCACCAGCAGTGTAGAAGTGTTCCCTTTTCTCCACATCCATGCCGACATCTATGGTTTTGGGATTTTTTGATGTGGGCTAATCTTACTGGAGTTAGATGATATCTCAAAGTGGTTTTGATTTGCATTTCTCTGATGATTAAGGATGATGAGCATTTCTTCATGTGTCAGTAGACCATGTGCCTATCTTCTTCAGAGAAGTTTCTCTTCAAGTCCCTTGCCCACCCTGAGATGGGATCACTTGTTCTTTTCTTGCTAATATGTTTGAGCTCTCTGTGTGGATTCTGGTTATTAAACCTTTGTTGGAGGCATAACCTGCAGATATCTTCTCCCATTCTGAGGGCTGTCTGCCTGCTACACTTACTGTGTTCTTGGCTGTGCAGAAGCTTTTTAGTTTGATCAGATACCAGTAATGTCTTTTTGGTGTTGCTTCAATTCCCCAAGGGGGTCCTCCTCATAAAATCTTCTCCTAGGCCAATTTCTTCAAGTGTTTTCCCTGCACTTTCTTCTAATATTTTTATAGTTTCATGTCTAAAGTTTAAATCTTTTATCCAATGAGAGTTTATCTTTGTTAATGGTGAAAGGCATGGGTCTAGTTTCAGTCTTCTACAGGTCGCCAGCCAGTTTACCCAGCACCATTTGTTAAATAGGGAGTCTTGGCAGTGGTTCAAAATGGCAGTGCTGAATGGTGTCATGAGTGATTTGGAAAGCAGCAGCAGTAGTGATGCAGAGGAGCCGGCCCAATTCATAATTGCTAAGTCATGCATGGAAGAAGTCCAAGTGTTCATCAACCCATGAATGGATTAATAAATTGTGGTATATGTATACCATGGAATATTATGCAGCCTTAAAGAAAGATGGAGACTTGACTTCTTTCATGTTTACATGGATGGGGCTGAAAAATATTCTTTTTAGTAAAATATCTCAAGAATGGAGGAAAAAGTATCCCATGTACTCAGCCCTACTATGAAACCAATTTATAGCTTTCATATGGAAGGTATAACCTAATTATATAGCCCAAGAAGAAGGATAAAGGGGAGAGGGAGGGGAAGGGAGAGAAAAGGTGGAGGGAGGGTAATCGGTGGGACCACACCTATAGTGCATCTTACAAGGGTACGTGTGAAATTTACTAAATGTAGAATATAAATGTCTTAGCACAATAACTAAGAAAATGCCGTGAAGCCTATGTTAACCAGTTTGATGAAAATATTTCAAATTGTACATAAAACCAGCACTTTATACCCCATGATTGTATTAATGTACACAGCTATGATATAATTAAAAAAAGAAAGAAAATGACCTTGTGACTGTGCCTGTGATGAAATGAACTTGTGACTGTGCATGTGATGAAATGACCTCGTGACTGTGCCTGTGATGAGAATGACCTCATGACTGTGCATGTGATGAAATGACCTTGTGACTGTGCATGTGATAAAATGACCCTGTGACTGTGCCTGTGATGAGAAAGACCCTGTGACTGTGCATGTGATGAAATGACCTCATGACTGTGCTTGTGCTGAAATGACCTTGTGACTGTGCCTGTGATGAGAATGACCTTGTGACTGTGCATGTGATGAAATGACCTTGTGACTGTGCCTGTGATGAAATGACCTTGTGATTGTTCATGTGATGAAATGACCTTGTGACTGTGCCTGTAATGAAATGACCTTGTGACTGTGCCTGTGATGAAATGACCTTGTGACTGTGCATGTGATGAAATGACCTTGTGACTATGCATGTGATAAGAATGACCTGTGACTTGTGACTATGAATGTGATGAAATGACTTTGACAGTTGACCTTATTATGAGGACAGTGTCTGGCTGAGCCCTGATCTAATCTCAGGAGTCTCTGTAAAAGTACAAAGTGTTCTCCAGCTGGCATCAGAAGGGGAAAGCAAAGAGATTATAGGAGTGAGAAGCACTCAATGTTCTGTTGCTAAATTGAAGATGGGGGTGCTGCATGAGAAGAAGTAAAAGGGCTGGCCTCCAGGAACAAAAAGCCGCCCTCAGATGACAACCAACAAGGACAAGAACCTCAGATTTACAGCCACAAGGGACGAATTACACTGACCACTGGACTGAACTCAGGAACAGATTCTGTCCTCGAATCTTCGGGTAAGAGCCCAGCCTGGCCACCCAGGACTTTGGACTTGTGAGAGCAAGAAGTCCTCCTGGACTTCTGATAGACACGTCTCTGAGGCATGGAGTGAGCATGGTTTTAAGCTACAAACTGGTTGGGAAATAGTAGAAAATAAAGTATGTGTGTGTAACCAACATACACCATTGTCCCTTTATGCATATAAATCTCAAATCTGTCTCTAATTAAACTTCAAAATTATATCTATAGGATATTAAGACTAATACTACTACAAAAACACTGATAATAATTGGGTAAACCCATATACATACATATGTAAGTGCCAGGAACTAATCAGGCCCCAATTACAGACATTCTGATTTAATACGTCTGCAGGGAGATAGGAATTGTGTGTTTATACAATTCCTATGATGATACTATAGAATCGTCAAGATTAAAAACCCTAGGGGGTTAGGTCCTCTCAGAGACTAAACTATTTGCCCACAAAATTCATATGTTGAAGCCTCTTGGGAGATAAGGCCTTTAAAGAGGCTATTAAGTTAAGTGAGGCCATTAATGAGGTCTCTAATTCAATCTTACAAGGGATACAGGAAAGCGAACCCCAAACGGGTCCAGGCTAAAAGGTGAGGAGGGTCCTTGGCTTTGAGCAACAAAGACTTTAAGAGTCAGCTGACAGAAAAAAGGCAAAAACAAGTTTACTGAGATGGAAATGAAAACGCAAAGTGGCTACACGGTAGTCATAGCAGCATTTGCAGGCTGCTGGTAATTTTGTTCATAGTTATCTGTCGGCTGCATGTTTGACAAAGGGAGGATTATCCCCGAGTTTCTCGGGAGAGCAGCAGAGATTCTCCAGTGAGGTCCTCCTTCCCTTTTACTGCAGTTTCTAGACATTGCCACAGCACCTGTAAACTGTCATGGTGCTAGTGGCAGTTTTTCTAGGATGCTAATGCATTATAACTAGTGTTCAAAGAGCAGAGAGGACAACTTGAGATGGCTTCTTTTCACCATCTGGGCTCCAATTAGTTTGAGCCAGTTTCTTCCCCATCTCCTCTGTTTTATCAGGGACCTTGGTTCAGGGCTTATGATTCCTTGTTGAGTAAGGCCTGCTGTTGCCCTGTCTCACACGAAGAGGAAATTTGGACACACATAGGAGAGATACACAGACACAAAGAAAAGACTACATGGGGACACAGTGAGACAGTGGCCATCTGCAGGCCAAAGAGAGAGATCTCAGAAGAAACAAAGACCAGGTGGGGATACAGAGATGGTGGCCATGCAGGCCACAGAGAGAGATCTCAGAAGAAACCAAGACCACATGGGGAGACAGTGAGATGGTGGCCATGCAGACCAAGGAGAGAGATCTCAGAAGAAACAAAGACCAGGTGGGGATACAGAGATGGTGGCCATGCAGACCAAGGAGAGAGATCTCAGGAGAAAACAAGTCAAGGTGGGGATACAGTGAGATGGTGGCCAGGCAGGCCACAGAGAGAGATCTCAGGAGAAAACAAGTCAAGGTGGGGATACAGTGAGATGGTGGCCATGCAGACCAAGGAGAGAGATCTCAGGAGAAAACAAGACCACATGGGGATACAGTGAGATGGTGGCCAGGCAGGCCAAGGAGAGAGATCTCAGAAGAAA
>CAUYRH010088286.1:0-97770 GCA_963574655.1 Perodicticus potto
AAAAGACCAGGATTAGAGAGAAGTACAGAAAAAGTTGCTCCAGTGTCCAAAAGAAATTTTCTCTCCTGGCGCTCCGCTATAAGGCAAACCTGGGGCTCTTGAGGGGCGATGACACAAGCTGGAGCCATGAGAATTTGCCCCAGGCACTCTCAGTCCAGTTTGGGCTCCGATGGGGTCCCTGTTCCAGGAGGCCTTCACCTCTGGGGACAGGCCACCCTCCAGTGTAACCTAATTCTTTGTATCCTCAGTGAATCCCAAATAATAAAAAAATAATAAAAATAAATAAGTAAATAATTTTTTAAAAAGAAGAAAGAAAAACATATGTCAAAAGTACACAAGATTCTACTAAAAAAGCTCCCCAGGGCTGGCTGCTCATAGCTGGATGGTTTGAGCACAGGCCACATGCACTGAGGGTGGTGGGTTCGAACCCAGCCTAACCTCTTAAAAAAACAAAAAAAATCCCCAATAGCCAAAACTGGGATAATTGGAGTAATAAAATAAGGTAGTATTAGATTTTGATTTGAATTATAAAATAAACATTCATAGGTCCATGTTGATAAGAATAAGTTATTTAATAAATAATTTGGGAAGAATAGACAAATCTCCCATACATAGGAATTCCAAGTAATCTGGGGAGATACGCCAACCTATAAATCAGGGAACATAGCTTCCTACTCCGTATGTACAGACTGTGTGTAATGACCTGCTTCAAGAGAGTGCAGTATGTAAAAGGATAAAAAGATGTAAATTCATAATAAAGAAATCTGATAGACCCTACTTGAGACAAGTGATCAAATCCACACCAATGGTGATATCAGGTTGATAGTATCAATAGTGACTTCCATAAGGATGTGACATGATGAAAATGCACTTTATCTCTGTGGTCTGCCTCACAAAACACATAACCCCAGTCTGATCACGGCAGAAATATCAGAAATACTCCAGTTAGACAATACTCTGTGAAATGCCTGATAAGTACTTCTCAAAATAATCAAGATTGTCAAAAATAAGAAAAGTCAGAAAAACTGTTGCAGCCAAGAGCAGCCTCAGGATGACTAAATCTAACATAGTATCCTGCATGGGCTCCCTGAACAGAAAAAGGACATTAGGTAGAAACTAAAGAAATTTGGAGTGAGGCAGAACATGATGGCAGACAGGATGGATGTTCAGCCCAACTCTCCCATATCATCAGGTGAGAGTGAGGGGGCTAGATCTTTCCCCACGTGGAGTGTTGGTATAGACAGGCTGCTAGGGGTGTGCAGTGAAATGGTGGATTGCTGGACTTGAAGTATAACCCAGAGCTGCAGAGTCTGCTAGAGAAATTTCTGTGCCACTATTGAAGCGGTGCCAGCAGCTGGCGGTAACCAGCTGCCATAGGTGGCAGCAACCAGCCCCTCCCCCCACAGAAGACTGCAGTTCCCAGTTCATGGGGAAACTAGGTGTTTTGTGGAAAATTTGGTGAAGTGTGGACTCCTGAGTGAAATTTGGCAACCAGAAAGGGGTGCCATTCGGGCAACAGGGGGCTAGGCAGCCAGATAGAAAATTAAGGGGAAAGGATCCCGCCTAGGAAACAGACACATTTTGAAATGTTGGAAATGGCGACTGCCATGGGCACCTTGTCCCAGAACAGCAGATGTAAATGAATGGCCTAGATCATTCCTGGTGGGGAATATTGGTGCAGACTGGTAGTTCAGGATGTGCAGCAAACTGGCGGATTACTGGACTCAAAAGTGTAATCCTGAGCCACAGAGACTGATGGAAAAGTCTCAGTGCAACTGCTGAAGCAGTGGGTGCCAGCGATAACCAGCCTCTCCCCCATGGAAGATTACAATTCCCAGTTTGTGGGGAAACTAGGAGCTGAGTGGAAAAATTGGTCAAGCATGGACTCCTGTGCCAAATTTGGAGGTCAGATAGGGGTGCCATCTGGAACAGGACAGCCGAGGTTAGGTGGCCAGTCAGAAAACAGACATATTTTGAAATATCAGAAAATGGCACTGCTACAGGCACTTCCTCCTACTGGCCAGGTACTGTGGTAACCGTGGCAACAGTGTATACCTGAATCAGGTATAAGCCTGGGAACCACTCACAGTACCACCTGGTGTCCAGAAAGTATATTGCAATATAAATATATTCCTACTAAAGTTGACCCCTATGTCATACATACAGTTGTATGTTTATATTATATATGAATAATAATTTTGTGTTTGGTCCCTTTTTTTTTCCTTCTCTATTTTCATCCTTTTCTTGTGGGAGTTATTGTTAATTTTTTTATTAATACTATTTTTTTCTTCCTCTTCTTCCCTTCTTATGGTTGCTGAGAGTGCTTACATCAGAATTTTTAGAGTTTTTTTTTTAATTATTTTATGATTATCACAATTTTGTTATTGTTGTTGTTTGTTTGTACGTTTATTTGTTTCTGATTGTCCATGCATCTGTGTGCTTGTGTGTCTGGTAGCCTTTTTGTCTGTTTATTTGCTCATTTGGTTTCAACATGTTTTGTGTTTTGCTAAATCCTTGGGTTGGCTACTTTCCCTAACTCCAATTCAACAAGAACAAGGAGGAATGAGGGATGATGGCTGACGGGAGCCAGCTTGCAACAGAAGATCCAGTCCAGAGGGAGAGATAACAGCCAGAAAGAATCCAACAAAGCCAAAGGAGGGGAGCCAGGCTGAGGGAAGAGATAGATAATTGCATGTCTTCCTTGCCAAAGCAAGCTTTGACTCCAAGGAAACAAATTTCAGGTACAGATCTCATCCCAAACAGGACAAGTGTCCATCCCCACCCCTAAGAGAATTGCTTGCTTGCTGTGGGATCTCTACTAGTAAGCGATGAACTGAGTTTCTCCACCCTCACCCCTTTGGAGAGAATTGCTAGAAGCTGGGACTCATTCTCCAGAGATCCCCTGCTATGAGCCCAGGAATTCCCTTGTCTGGCAGCAAGTTTGAACAAATATTTTCGTTGTCACCTTGGACATCCTCTCTACCCTTTGCCCCTGGCCTGGTGGTCTAAAAATCCAACCCCTGCAGAGAACAGAATGTCTGCACTTCTTGGCTAGGACTGGGCATTGCATAGATGGAGGCAGTGCAACTGTGCTGTATCTGTGAATCCAGTAACAGTACAGAAAGACATAGAGGGAAAGATGACTGACCTGGCCCTGAGAAAGTGTATCTCAGCAGCAGGCAGAGGCTTGGGTCTCTACACTATGGGTGGAGATCCAGGAACTGCTGAGGTGCATGAACCCAAGTGGAGACACCTCCCACCCAACGTCAGCATTAATAGAGTGATCCTTCTGGGGTCTAATTTTGGAGAGTCATCTCCCTAACTCTGTGGTCTGCCAGAGAGAACCAGACCTCACCCTATAGGAATACCAGAGCAGCAAAACAGCAGCAACAAAGGTGCATTGGCTGAGGGAGAAACTCTTTTGCTGTCTGGATATTCTCAGGGTAGATTGAGCTCAGGTGGTACTTTTTCCAGCTGCCATTGAGCAGGCTTCAGCTTCCCCTGCTGGATGGTGGCAAAGGGTGGTAACCACGAGAAGGAGGCAGTGACCTTACTTCGACTCTGGCAGGCACATAGTCCTGGTACATTTGCTTATTGGACAGAATTGGGCCACAGAGACTGGGTTAACAGAGGCTGCCAGTGGGGCTACCTGAGACTGGGGTTACCAGAGTCTGGTGGTGAAGGGTGAGCAAGGTGGGGAAAGAGGTATCAATCCCCTTGCTCCAAACCTTCTACTGGACAGGCCTTTCTGACTCCTTGGAGCACCAATTGTGCTCAAGCCAACTTGAGCTACCAGTAGACTCCTAATATCTTGTTGCTGGAGACCTTTTGAACTCTTCAGCTAGAGAGTGGGTGCTGTTTGGGACAATTGGTTTGGAACTCTTGAACTGGACAAATCACCTGAGGACCCTCCAAGGTGGTACTCTGGTTTTGTTGTAGTGGGAAGGTTTGATTTTCCTCTTCCAGGTATTACCTGTGGGGGATGGGATGTCCTAGTTGCTTGCATTTCTCCAAAGCTGAGACTGCAACCCAGAGTAACTGATTCACTAGTATTGGACAGAGATTGTCTGAATACAAGACAGAGCCACCTACCCCCACTACACCAAGCAGGCCTCTAGAGTCACAGACTGTAGTATTGTTCAGGTCCTTGCAAAAATATACAGGAAAAGCTGCAGTCACCAGTCCCAGTTCCTTGGTGAAGGGCTGGTCAACCACAACCTCAGAAGTCTCCAATCCAATTTCACCTTACCTGCCCATCTAGCTAAACAGTGAAAAACAATCATGGAGTGGAATCAGTGGAAAAACTCTGGCAACATGAATAATCAGAACAGTTCAAATCCCCCAAGGAATGACAAACCAGCCAAACCAGAGGATTCCGTTCACAAACAGATGGCTAAGATGTCAGAAACTGAATTTAGAATTTGGATGGCAAATAAGATCAAAGGAATGGAAGTAAAGTTGGAGTTAGAAATTCTAGGAATAATTCAAAAGATGTCTCAAGAATTCAATGAATCCAAAGACAAAATCACCAAAGATTTAGACACATTGAGAAAAGAATTTTCAGCCTTCCAAGATATGAGAAATACAGTAGAATCCCACAGTAACAGAATGGAGCAGGCAGAAGAAAGGATTTTCGACATTGAAGACAAAGCTTTTGAACAATCCCAAATTCTCAAAGAGGAAGAGAAGTGGAGAACAAAAATGGATCATTCTCTCAGAGAGCTCTGGGATAATTCAAAGAAAACCAATATTTGCCTTATAGGGATCCCTGACATGAAGGAGAAAATTCTCAAAGCAGCCAGATGTAAAAAAAGCCATAACCTACAAGAGGCAGAATATTAGAATGACCACAGATCTCTCTGATGAAAACTTTCAAGCTAGAAGAGGGTGGTCATCAAATTTTAATCTCCTAAAACAAAATAGCTTTCAACCCAGGATCCTGTAGCCAGCTAAACTGAGTTTCATTTATGATGGAGAAATTAAATAATTTAATGACATTCACATGTTGAAGAAATTTGTCATAACTAAACCAGCTCTCCAGGATATTTTCAGACCTATATTCCATAATGACCAGCACAATCCTCCACCACAAGAGTAAACTCACTCAGAAATTTTTGATCAAATTCTAACTTCCACAGTGGTGAAAGGATTAAAAATGTCCACTGGTCTTTTGAAAAAATCAATACCCAAAATTCTACCAGGCCTATCAATATTCTCATTTAATGTGAATGGCTTAAATTGTCCTCTAAAGAGGCACAAGTGGGCTGACTGGATACAAAAACTCAGGTCACATACCTGCTGCATACAAGAATCTCAACTTACCTTAAAAGATAAATATAGACTCAGGGTAAAGGGATGGTCATCTATATTCCAGGCAAATGGAAAGCAGAAAAAAGCAGTTGTTGCAATTTTATTTGCAGATATAATAGGCTTTTTGTTGCTTTAAACCAAAAAAAGTTGGGAAGGATAAGGATGATCACTTCATATTTGTTAAGGGCAATACTCAATATGATGAGATTTCAATTGTAAATATTTATGCACCCAATCAAAATGCACCTTAATTTATAAGAGAAACTGTAACAGACATGAACAACTTGATTTCCTCCAGCTCCATAGTAGTTGGAGATTTTAACACTCCTTTAGCAGTGTTGGATAGTGCCTCCAATAAGAAGCTAAGCAAAGAAATTTTAGATTTAAATTTAACCATTCAACATTTGGATTTAACAGACATCTACAGAACATTCCATGTTAACAAAATTGAATACACATTCTTCTCATCAGCCCATGGAACACACTCCAAAATCGATCACATCTTAGGTCACAAATCTAACCTCAGCAAATATAAAAGAATAGAAATTATTCCTTGCATCTTCTCAGACCATCATGGAATAAAAGTTCAACTAAGTAACAACAGGAATCTCCATACTCATACAAAAACATGGAAGCTAAATAACCTTATGCTGAAGGGTCATAGACAAGATTAAGAAGGAAATTACCAAATTTTGGGACAAAATGAAAATGAAGACACGAATTATCAAAACCTCTGGGATACTGCAAACGCAGTCCTAAGAGTGAAATTTATAGCACTGCAAGCCTTCCTCAAGAGAACGGAATGAGAGGAAGTTAACAACTTAATGGGACATCTCAAGCAATTGGAAAAGGAAGAACATTCCAATCCCAAACCCAGCAAAAGAAAAGAAATAACCAAAATTAGAGCAGAATTCAATTAAATTTAAAACAAAAAAATTATACAACAGATCAATATCAAAAAGTTGGTTTTTGGAAAATGCCAATAAAATCAATAAACCTTTGGCTAACCTAACCAGGAAAAAAAGAGTAAAATCTCTAATTTTATCAATCAGAAATGGTAAAGATGAAATAACAACAGACTCCTCAGAAATTGAAATAATCCTTAATGAATATTATGGGAAACTTTATTCTCAGAAATATGAAAATCTAAAGGAAATCGACCAATACTTGGAAGCATGCCATCTTCCAAGACTTAGCCAGAATGAAGTGGAAATGTTGAACAGGCCTATATCAAGTTTTCAAATAGCATCAACTATACAAAATCTCCCCAAAAGAAGAGCCCAGGACCAGATGGCTTCACATCAGAATTCTACCAAACCTTTAAAGAGGAACTAGTACCTATATCACTCAACTTTTTCCCAAATATAGTAAAAGAAGGAATACACTCAACACACTCTATGAAGCAAACATCACCTTGATCCCCAAACCAGGAAAAGATCCAACAAGAAAACAAAATTATAGACCAGTATCACTAATGAATATTGATGCAAAGATATTCAACAAGATTCTAGCAAGCAGAATCCAGCAACAAATCAAAAAAAAATAATACACCATGAGCAAAAGTGGGTTTTATTCCAGGGACCCAAGCCTGGTTCAATATACGTAAATCTATAAATGCAATTCAGCACATAAACAAATTAAAAAACAAAGACCATATGATTCTCTCAATTGATGCAGAAAAAGCTTTTGATAATATCCAGAATCCATTCATGATCAGAACACTTAAGAAAATGGGTATAGAAGGGACATTTCCTAAACTGATAGAGGCCATCTCCAGCAAACCTACAGCCAATATTGTATTGAATGGAGTTAAATTGAAAACATTTCCACTCAGATCAGGAACCAGGCAGGGCTGCCCATTGTCTCCACTGCTCTTTAACTATGTAATGGAAGTTTTTACCATTGCAATTAGGGAAGAAAAGGTGATCAAGGGTATCCATAAAGAGTCAGAAGAGATCAAACTTTCACTCTTCACAGAGAATATGATTGTATATCTGGAAAATACCAGGGATTCTACTACAAAACTCTTAGAAGTGATCAAGGAATCTAGCATTGTCTCAGGTTACAAAATCAACACTCATAAATCTGTAGCCTTTATATATACCAACAATAGCCAAGTTGAAAAAACAGTCAAGGACTCTATTCCATTCACAGCAGTGCCAAAGAAGATGAAATATTTGGGAGTTTACCTGACAAAGGATGTGAAAGATCTCTATAAAGAGAACTATGAAACTCTAAGAAAGAAATAGCTGAAGATGTTAACAAATGGAAAAACATATCATATTCATGGCTGGGCAGAATTAACATTGTTACAATGTCTATACTACCCAAAGCAACATACAATTTTAATGCAATCCCTATTAAAGCTCCATTGTCCTACTTTAAAAATCTCAATAAAATAATACATCATTTTATATGGAATCAGAAAAAACTTCAAATAGCCAAGACATTACTCAGAAATAAAAACAAAGTAGGAGGAATTACACTACCAGACCTCAGACTATACGATAGTGATCAAAACAGCATGGTACTATCACAAAAACAGAGAGGTAGATGTATGGAACAGAATAGAGAACCAAAAGATGAACCCAGCTACCTACCGTTATTTGATCTTTGACAAGCCTATTAAAAACATGCAGTGGGGAAAAGATTCCCTATTTAACAAATGGTGCTGGGTGAAAGTGGCTGGAGACCTATAGAAGGCTGAAATTGGACCCACACCTTTCACCATTAACTAAGATAGACTCTCACTGGATTAAAGATTTAAACTTAAGACTTGAAACTATAAAAATACTAAAAGAAAGTGCAGGGAAAACTCTTGAAAGAATCGGCCTGGGTGAATATTTTATGAGGAGGACCCCCCTCCCCCAACCAATTGAAGCAGCATCAAAAATACACTACTTAGACCTGATCAAACTAAAAAACTTCTGCACAGCCAAGAACACAGTAAGTAAAAAGCAGAGACAGACAGCCCTCAGAATGGGAGAAGATATTTGCAGGTTATGTCTCTGACAAAGGTTTAATAATCAGAATACACAGAAAACTCAAACATATGAGCAAGAAAAAAATAAGTGATCCCATCTCAGGGTAGGCAAGGGACGTGAAGAGAAACTTCTTGGAAGAAGACAGGCTCACAGCCTATAGACACATGAAAAAATGCTCATCATCCTTAATCATCAGAGAAACGCAAATCGAAAATAATTTGAGATTATCACGTTACTCCAGTAAGATTAGCCCACATCGCAAAATCCCAAAACCAGAAATGTTGGTGTGGATGTGGAGAAAAGGGAACACTTCTACATTGCTGATGGGAATGCAAACTAACATGGTCCTTTTGGAAAGATATTTGGAGAATACTTAGAGATCTAAAAATAGACCTGCCATTCGATCCTATAATTCCTGTACTAGGTATATATCCAGAAGACCAAACATCACATTATAACAAAGATATTTGTACCAGAATGTTTATTGCAGTCCAATTCATAATTGCTAAGTCATGGAAAAAGTCCAAGTGCCCATTGACCCACAAATGGATTAATAAATTGTGGTATACGTACACCATGGAATATTATGCCACCTTAAAGAAAGATGGAGACTTTACCTCTTTCATGTTTACATGGATGGAGCTGGAACATATTCTTCTTAGCAAAGTATCTCAAGAATGGAAGAAAAAGTATCCAACGTACTCAGCCCTACTATGAAACTAATTTATAGCTTTCATATGAAAGCTATAACCCAATTACAGCACAAGAATATGGGGAAAGGGGTAAAGGAGGGGAAGGGAGGGGGAGGCTGAGTGGAGGGAGGATAATTGTTGGGACCAACCTATAGTGCATCTTAGAAGGAAGGGTATAGGTGAAACTTACTAAATGTAGAATATAAATGTCTACAATACAATACAAATATCTTACAATACAAATGTAAATGTAGAATACAAATGTCTTACAATAACTAAGATGCCATGAAGGCTATGTTAACCAGTTCGATGAAAATATTTCAAATTGTATATAAAACCAGCACATCGTACCCCATGATTGCATTAATGTACACAGCTATGATTTAATAAAAATAAATAAATAAACAAATAAAACTAAAGAAATTTGAATAAGCAATAGGCCTAATCATGATGTCTTAATGCTGGTTCACAGATTTTAACAAATATACCATATTAAAGTAAAATGTTAATAATAAAGCAAACCAGATGAGGGGTGTATGGTTTCTGTTTGTGCTATCTTTACATTTTCTTAGTAATGCTAAAACTGTTAAAATTAAAAATGCATTCCCCAAAGTTCAAAAAATATCTTGGACATAGAATGACAGACTATAAGCAATTCAAGTTTGGTGTCCTATTCATAATCATGGTGCAGCTACTGTTTATTTCTCATACAGTATTTAATGTATGAGTAAGTAGTACCATAGGGTTGGAAAGAGAAGGAAAACTCAAATAATTTTGAGCTGTTATTAATTTGCTCTTGAAACAAATACTTATATGTTATGTATAAGTGATACAGTCTGAGAAATGTATTGCTAGGGGATTTTGTCATTGTGCAAACGTCATAGAGTCCCCTTACACAGACCTAGATAGTGTAGCCAACTCTTCCCCTAGACTGTATAATATAACCTATTGCTCCTGTGCTGCAAACCTGCACAGCAATTGCTATACTGAATATTGTAAGCGACTGTAGCACAATGGTCAGTGTTTGTGTACCTAAACATATCTAAACATAAAAAAGGAATGGTAAAAATGTGGTATTATAATCTTAAGTGACCACCATTGTATATAGGTTCTGACATTGACCAAAATGTCTCTGTGCAATGCATGACTGTAATTGAGATACAATATGTCATAGGCCAATTGTAAAACTGGGAGTTAGCTTCTACCTAAAAGATAAAAATGCAGCCCAGGCACAGAGGCTCATGCCTGTAATCCTAGCACTCTGGCAGGCCAATGTGGGTGGATTGCCTGAGCTCAGGAGTCCTAGACCAGCCTGAGCAAGAACAAGACCCTGTCCCTAAAACTACCTGGGCGTTGTGGTGTGAACCTGTAACCCAGCTACTGGGGAGGCTGAGGCATGAGAATTGCTTGAGCCCAAGGGTTTGAGGTTGCTATGAGCTGTAACACCACAGCACTCTACTCAAGGCAGAGGGTAAAGACTCAGTCTCAAAAAAATAGATGAGCAATACGAATGGGCTAGATTGAAACTTACACATATATTATGTTATTAAAACTGAACAATGTTCACAAAAATTATGTGAATTTAGGTCAATACAAGGTTTATTTAGGGAGAAAGTGTTTTATCACTGACATTCCCAATGCATGGTGGCATTATACAGCAGACCAATTTTGAGTCAGTTTTCTTATTATTCTGAGATTTTCTACAAGTACACACCCCTTATTTCCAGTGCTTGGGTAGAACAGGGCTATCACTAGCATCTTGGTATGACACTAGGATTAGAATTCTGCCTTGAAGAATTCTCTGGAGGTCAGAGAAAGGGAATAAAAAGCAGAATGTCTAAAGAGAAGAAGAAGAAAGAGGAGGAAAAGAAGTGGAAGGAGAGAGGGAGGGGAAGAGAGAGAAAGGAGGAGGAAGGAAGAGGAGAATGAGGAGAAGAGAGAGGGGGGAGGAGAAGGAAGAGAAGGACGCAGATATGAGTTGTTCTTATAGACAACATAATAAATCAGGGGAAAAAAGAATCCTAAGCTCAAGAAAGGCTTCAATTTTCATACTGAATTGGCTCATGGAAAATTAAGCCAAATCTGACAAAAATACACATTTATTTTACATATTGGTCTCTTTTAATTTCTCCATGTTAAAGATAATTACCCTATAATGATTACACATTTTCTCCTTCAAAAAAAAGTTGTCTAACAAAATCAAGATGGCATTCAGACTTGTCCTTTAATACACTAAATATCAGAAGACCTTAGAGAAGCATCTAAACCATTTTACAAGAAAAACAATGAGTTCAAAATATATCCAAACTCTCATAAATGTACACCATAAGACATTCTTAGACTAAAAAGTTTCCAACAACATACAGTTCCAAAAAGTATTTAAGAATATCAAATTTAAATATTTTATTTAATGTATTTAATATTTAAATATCAAATTTATGTATCTACAAAAATGCAGAATAAACAAATAGAATTCATTATAGGGATGCAAAATTGACTCAGAATTAGGGAATTCTGTAGCAGAAAAACATTTAAAGAAACAATGGAAGAAATTCTTACAAATTACACATAATGCAAAACAAACAAAAAACCTTACAGATTTAAAAGCTCAACAATATATAAAATGATAAATTCAAAGAAATATACATCTAGGTATAGCATTGTCAAAGCACTCAAAACTGAAGATAGAGAAACTGCCAAAAGCTCTCAAAGATACATGACATACAAAGAAATAATAGTTATGACCACAGATTTTATTAGGAAAAAATGGACCCTATTTTGAAGTGCTGAAAGGAAAAGAAAAATCAGATAAGCACTCTTTTTTACAAATTAGCTTCTTCAAAAATGAGGGTGAAATGGTCAGTTTTAGGTATGGGAAGGCTGAAAGACTTCATTGTCAGCAAATCTGTCCAAGAAATACAAACAAACGCTCTTTGGCTTAAGAGAAATGATACCAAATGGAAACTCAGAATAACAGAAAGGGAAGAAGAGCACCATAAATGATAAATAAGTACTTAAATATATTAAAAAATTATGGCTCGGCACCTGTGGCTCAAGCAGCTAAGGTGCCAGCCACATACACCTGAGCTGCCGGGTTCGAATCTAGCCCAGGCCCACCAGACAATGACGGCTGCAACCAAAAATTGTCTGGGCGTTGTGGCAGGAGCCTGTAGTCCCAGCTAATTGGGAGGTGGAGACAGGAGAATCATTTGAGCCCAGGAGTTGGAGGTTTCTGTGAGCTGTGATGCCACAGCACTCTACCCAGGGTGACAGCTTGAGGCTGTCTCTCAAAAAAATAAATAAATAAAAGAAAAAAAAATTGTGACTTCTGTTCTTAACCTAATTTCCTTGCCAGACAACAGATTATTTAAAGAAAAAATGATAATATTATCAAGCAGAGTGTATAACATACATAGATATAAAAAGGTAGTGAGTAGTAGGTAAATAAAATTATGCCATGTTATTGAAATATAAAATCAAATTTGTGATAACGAAAAATTATTGTAATACAACAAGTTAACAGAATAAAGGCATAAAAGCCATTGTTCTCAATAGAAGCAGATAAAGTAATTGACAGAATTCAACACTAATTCATGATTTTTGAAAATTCCCAGCAAGCTGGAAATAGAAAGAAATTTCCAGAAAATGATAAAAAGCAACTATGCAAAATATGTAACTAACATCATATTTATCATGGAAAGACTGAATCTCTAAAGATTGGCAACCAGGCAAGATGTACACTCCTCTCACTACATCAAGGCAAGATGTACATGTCTGGTAAACAATGGACTGGAGGCCAGCACCAAAGCAATAAGTCTAGAAAAAGATATACAAATAAGGACAATAGAAGTAATATAATCTTTTTTGCAAAAGTCGTGATTCTCTGGATATGAAATACAAAGGAATACATTATACCTCCTAGAACTAGTGAGGTCCAAAGACATAAGCTCAGTGTACAAAAAAAAATCGAATGCATTTCCATTTATTAGCAATACACTATTAGAAATCAAAACACAGATAAACATTACTTTAAAAATTACCAACAAGCATAGAAATACTTAGAAATAAATTTAATAAAATTCTACAAGATCTATATTTTAAAAAATTAAACATTGCTGAGAGAAGTTTGTAGTCATCTAAATAAATGTAGATATACACCATGTTCATGGATCAGAAGATTCAAAATGATTAAGATGTCAATTGTCCTAAAATTACTCTTCACATTCAGCACAATCCCAACCAATGTCCCAGCAGTATTTCTAAATAAACTGATAATCTGACTGTAAAATATAATAATCAAAATAATTTTAGATACTGAAGACAAATGTGAAGGACAGAAAATCAGTGTGAGTATAAAAGACATGAATATGACTATAAACCAATTTAATGTAATTGATCTTTATAAAACACTTCACCCAATAATAACAGAATACCCTTTCTTTCAAGTAAACCTAGATTATTTAGCAGGATAGGCTATATTCTAGTCTATACAAGAAGTTTCATTCAATTTGCAGTGATTTGAGTCATAAAGTTTTCTCTGATGACCATGGAATTAAGTTAGAAATCAATAGGGAGATAATTGAAAAATCCCCAGATAGATGAAAACAAAATCACACTTTTCTAAATAGTTCTTGAGTCAAATAAAAAATCAACAGGGAAATTAGAACGTATTTTAAACTTTAACATTTTTGTAAAACTGAGACAGTTAATCTTACTTGACAGATAAAAAAAACCCGGAGCCCTAGCTGTTATCCTATGTACCTAGCCACTGACATATAACTGCTCCTGGAACTCAGGGTTTATCAGAACTCACTGGTAGTAGTAATAGCTATTCATGTTCCCTGGAATACTTTCAGTCTCTGATTGGCTGAATTCAGGGATGTGGAACCTGAAGATATGGAAGGTTGAGTGCACCAATAACACTAAAATTTACACAACATCAAAAAATGAAAAGATATTTTTAAATTAAGATATTAATAGCCACAATATATAAGTAGACCTTATTAAACAATTACAAGGAACACTCATTCATTCTAGTATAAAAATAAGGCATAAACAGACAAAATGCCAGAAAAGTTAGGAAAGGCCACTAAACATAAGCCCTCCCCCCAAAAAAATGCTAGTAAAAATATGCTAATTTTAAAACATATTTTCTTTTGTTGGTTTTAATATAACAAAGATAGTTTTTGTTTGTTTTGAAAGAGCCCTTTTGCTTTTTTGGTAAAATATTACTGACATTCCTGGTGAGAGGACCAGAGTTTTTTAGAAGAATTTCTGAGAAAAATGAAAAAGAAGTGATTCAACAACTTCTTGGGACACAGGCACGCCTTTGACAGGGATCGTGAGTGAGGTGTACACATGCTGTCATCATCACTTAGCTTGTTTGCAACTTGGGACCGGTGTACAGTGCCGAAGCCATGACATGGACACAGACAAGGGATAAAAGCCTCCAACCCCCACATCAATCCAGGCAGGAATTTCCAGTTGTAATCTGTATGGGTCAATGAACAAAACTTATCATCAGTTATGGATGTTTTTAATGAGTAATGATTTTATCCATTTTTGAAAATGCGAGAGTCTTCGGACAGTTTGTTTCTGAATGAGATGATAACAAAAGGGACAGAAGGCTGCAAGTGGACCTCAGAGGCACAGTGTTGCAACCAGATCTTTATTGATTTGCTAAAAGTATTTAGTGACAGGCCCTCCAGCAACCATTCACAAAGAGAAATGGAATCTATTAGTGGAGTTGTTAAGGCATTCCTGATCTCTGCAGATGAAGGCTGGGTGTGTGCCTTTCTCTACAAACATTAAATCTTTCTCACCAGAGAGAGGGGGAACAGGGGAAGAAGCAAGAGAATACACACACTCTACTAGAAAAAAATCTGAACAGTGATTGCTTTATTTTGGAAATGACATTGAGAACACCAAGAAGTTCCAGTTAGAAACACTTGGAGATTTATTTTTATGAGTCTTCAGCCTCAGGAATTATTTATAGGGCAACTCCTGAGACAAAGTAATAATTCAGCAATAATTCAGTAATAATTCAAAACACCACGGGATTGAGTCTATGTTCTAAAGCCTTGAGAATAAAATATTCATTTTTTATTATGTCTATGGCTGTGAGAATGCTAAAACTTTGTGATCAGTAGGAACTCTGTCATGTTAATACATAGGCTTGCCAGTTTCAAAATTAATTCACCTGTGTGCCCAGAGTTCCTGGATTCACCTGTGATAACATCACTAGTCCTTACCCCATGCCTCACATCTAGCTGAAAAAAGAAGAATGTGGTCCTTCCAATAATTAACTTAGTGACACTGATCCTTGTAACAAAGCAGAGTGGTGAAGCATGCCCCTCAGTAAATTAGGCTTAGGGGCAATCAGTAAATCTATAGAGTTAGTCATGCTGAGATGGTATTTGAATATGAAGGAGAAACTTCCCTGCCAGACAAAGACGAATGCATTTATCACCTGCCAATGCTTTGGTCTCCAAACCCTTGTTATCTCCAGACACACATGCCCATCATAAGCTTCTAAAACTGGTATCTCTTAAAGTATGGTGATGATGTCTGGCAATTCAATTTATCAAATGGTTCTCAGATCATTTGAGTTTTCTAGGTTAAAAATAAATCAACTATACTGTTTGAGTCATACACATTTTACAAATATAACTTCCAAATCCCTTTATGATTCTAGTAACCATTATTTTTGTAAAGTCTATACAATGACTGCATTGCATGCAAAGCTTCTTCTGGCTGACATCCCAAGGTCGATATCACTTCACTTGCATGTTATTGATTTGTGTTCACTTATCGAACTTTTGCATTTTGAACTCTTATCATTAGATTGCATTATATTCCCAATTCACAAAAAGGCATCAATCCTTCAAAAGTCACCCATTGATTATAAAAGTGCTGATGGAAATAGTGCTGCCTAAATCCACTTAACTTACCTTTTGAGTTAACTTCACCCACGTAAAAGAATTCTTCCTTCCACCAAGTCCAGATTTCAAATTTCTTTTCAGATAAGAAAGAAACCCTCCTGTTTCCAGATAAACCTATCCAGAGCTGAGAAAGTAATCTCTTAGCCCAGAGGATAGTAGATTTCTATGCTTGCCCTTCACGGTTATCCAATGCAAAAGTTGTGCTCTCCCCACTGAGGAGAAAACTGTGTGTATGTGCGTGTGTGTGTGTGTTTGTGTGTGTGTGTGTAAAGCTAGACAATCCAGGCTGAAGTGGACGTGGCCTTAATTAAAAGATGGTTAGATTGGGAATGGAAAAATCCCACAAGCATGTGATTGGAATCGCTTCTCGGCCTTTTGGCTAAGATCAAGCATGTGATTGGAGAAGTCAGCTTGATTTGCTGATAATTTAAGATGTACTAAGATGCCTAAATCACAATGCAAGAAGAAAGCCAAGGATCAAGACTGTAAGTGGTGACACATTGGCAGGTATCAGGGAGAAACATCTGAAATCAGGACACACTGGTTACCAGAGCAAAAGCAGGAATGGGAGGAGACAAGGACACCTGAAGACGACAGGGCTGTGGAGTCAGAGACCCCCCCAGCTGAGTGGTCACTGTGTGTTAAATGATAGACGCCTCCCACGTACAGACTTCCCCATTATGGCAAGCTCAATCTAACCAGAAATTGCGGACCAGCAAAGGTGTGATTGCGAAGCAGCCCAACAGCAAGCGCTCCATGGTCACGTTCTCTGCTAGATCACGAGCTCCACAACGGCAGGGACCTGGGTCTGCTCATGGCTGCTTCCCCGGCTCCGGGAGCAGTGCCCGGCACCAGGGTAATGCTCCATGAACCTGAACGGCATTCGTAAGCCCCAAGGGTGACCTAGCCAAAGGGGGGCACAGAGAAATGGCTTTCTGAAAGGAAGGAACTGAGGGTCAACTCATGAAGAAGACAGATACCGGAAATGCTGCCCCAATTGCGGCATCCTGAGTATTGTAAGCACCAGCAAACTGAGAAACTATGGAAGCAGGAACGTCTCTCTGACCGCCTCCCCGCTCCTTCCTTAAAAACCCGCATGTGACAAGTGTCCTGCCCTACACCAAGAGGGAAGAACGTCACACAGGGAGGCCAAGAAGCATCTGAATAAACAGGCCTTGCTAAGTTCTCCTCAGTTTATTACCTTTATTTATTTATTCCTATTTTATTTAGAGACAGGGTCTCACTTTGTCTCCCAGGCTGCAATGCGGTGGCAAGATCACTATAAACTCAGACTCCCAGGTTCACATGATTCTCCTGCCCCAGCCTCCTGAGTGACGCCCACAAGGGCCTGCCACCATGCTTGGCTAAGTTTTTTAATTTTGTTTCAGAGACAGGGTGCTACAGTGCTGCCCAGGCGGGTCTCAAACTCCTGAGCTCAAGGGATCCTCCCACCTTGGCCTTCCAGAGCTGGGATTACAGGTTCGAGCTTTTGCACCCACCGATCCTCTAATCATACTTCTGCACGACTGTCTCTGGAAACGTGCAGTTTTCCCTGGGTCCTTGCAGTTTCGTTTCTGAAGGTTCCTGTGTTATATGAAACATAAGTTAAACAATTTTGTGATGCTTTTCTCTTGTGAAGCCGTATTTTGTCATAAGGGTCTCAGCCATGAACGTCGTGATGGGTAAGGAAAAGACATTATTTTGATATTGTTTTTTCTCCCCTCCTGATAGGTGACGTGAAGGGAAGAATGGGTTCCACATAGGGGTGATGACTTAGGACAAAAGCAACAAGAAGAGGAAAGGGGAGAGGGGCTGCCCGGGGCACAAGCGCTCACGTCAAGGTCTTCTTTACAGAGTTGGATCCGAGAACTCACGGTCACTTTGAGAGGGTACAGATTTTAGTTTAAAGTCTCCCTAAACATGAAGATTCCAGTGAAGAGAGAAAAACTAGATCTGCCGCGTGTGAAATTGTTCGTCATCTCGTCACCAGCACCATGCGCACCCTGTGAGGACACAACTTGCTTTCTCATCTTAGTAAACCTTGGCCAAGAGAAATGGCTCCGTAAATTCCGAGGCATGAGACCCCAAGAAAGTCCCTTTACCTTGTTTTCCTCAGAACACTTAACATACAAAGAGAACATCAGATCCAGGTGTCCCTGAGGCTCTGTCCATCCGTCCAGCGCGGCTCTGTCCGAGAACCGCCTTTGTCCCCTCCTAGCTGAGCTTCCTTCACTCAAAGCAGAGACTGAAAGCTTCTGGGAGGTCCCTGGGAGGAAGAGCTTTCTTTCCGCCCGTCTTCTTACACTGTTATGTTTGGAAAAGAGATTCTGTGAAAGTGATACCATGGACTTTCCCCTATTTATTTTCTCTCAGAGGCTTTCAGATCAAACTTGCCTGTGGGAAGCAACGCTCGGAAAAGAAGCTGCAGAGGTCTGCCTGTCTGAGGAGCGGCTGCCTGATAGAGAGGCCCGGACAGGAAGGAGAAGACTTTTGCCAGTGATCTCGCCTTCCCTAGAACATCACCAAGATGCCAACCCAGCCCAAACAAAGCTCTCTGCAGCTTCGTCTTGAGGTGTTACCCATAAGAGCAAAATGGCTTTGGGTGGCATTGATTTCCTTTATCTATTGGGTAAAGTGTATGACCCCCGTCATGGGTCAGAACTTCAGCCTTACCACAACCACTGATGGATAGATGGGAGCCTCTGTCCCCCCAAATATCACAAATTGCACCTCAATTTTCAACGCATACTGAAATTCTAGAATGAAAAATACATGCTTTGAGGTTCACACTGTTTAAAACATAGTAGAAGCTTTTGGTTTTGGCGTGGCAGAGGGCAAAGTGCAATTTTCTTTCGTCGGCCTGAATCCATGGACTTTCCCCCATTTATTCAGGTGTCAGGTTCCTCTGATACCAGCTGCCTCCACGGTGTCACTAAGTTTGACCCAAATGAAATCAAAGTTATGTACCTGAGAAGCACTGAGTGGCAAGGTCATCTGGCTAGCAAGTTTGACACCTGTGTCTACCTCCAAAAAGGGTTGGTGATGACATTTCCAAGTCCCCTGGTGACTAGAAGGGGCTGAGGATTACAGTGAAACCAGAACAGATTGAAGCGGCATCTTCTGCCTTTGCCCTGGTCATCAAAGACCTTAAGGAAGCACCAAGAGACAGAAAGAAAACAGGGAAACAGTAAACACACAGAAATATCAGGTTAGAGGAGATTGTCAACATTGCTAAACAGATGCGGAACCGATCTTTAGCCAGAGAACTCTCTGAAACTATTAAAGAGATCCTGGGGACGCCCCGTGGGTGGGCTGCAATGCTGATGGCCGTCACCTCATGACATCGTAGATGACACCAACAGTGATGCAGTGGAATGCCCAGCGAGTTTAAAGTCCAAGGGAAAATATCTCAATAGAGGATCATAGGACACCCACCTCCCCCCTCAAAAGAGTAGAAAATGGGATATTACTGATTCTAAAATATGCAATAATCACAGTTTGTTATTTGGAAGTGTGGCCAGTCTGAATTGTGAAACGCTGGGAATGTAAAATATGCACTATATTTGAACTTAGTACAAGAAAAAGCTAAATTTCATTATAATAATTTTTATATTGTTGACATGTTTAAATGACAATATTTTAGATGTATTACATAAAATAAAATACACTTTTAAAAAAACAGAATAATCATAGTTTTATTTATTCTTCAAAAGGTTGGTTAGTTAAGATTGTGTTTTCTTTTGTCAAAATAAAACCCAGAGACAATGAAATTCCATCCACACCATATCTTCTGAACTCCCTCTGGTCTACCTCCCCCACCACTTCTACCATTTTTACCTGCCCATCTGATTTTGCAAGGTGTGAGTAGAGAGGGCTTTGGAGCCCCAGAAGTTGCCAAATTCTGGATCCATATGTTTGTCTTGTCTTCTGTTCTTCTCAAAGAACTTCTGAGCTGTGGGGGTTACTGACCCACCAGTTCTGACTTGCATTTTGCAGAAGTGATTGGACCGCTAAGTTATCCAGGGATTAAAGGATTAGACTGTGGCTTCAATGGGTTATTGGGTAAACACAAGGCTTGGCCAAGCAGCCAAGCCAGGAGAGCTCACAAAATTTATCTCCTTCTATGCCCAGCACAGGGTGCACAGCCTGGAGATTTATCAAAGAAAGCAGAGTATGGGGGTTTAACTGGAAGTTTTTTAAAGAAAGCAGAATAGTGAGAACAGGAATAAGAGAAGCAACATTGTAACTCCGCAGCTCTAAAAAACTCCCTTGCTTAGGCTTTTTATGGGTCTGTAAGTATAGTAAGTGTGGATCAGCCCAGTGGTGTGAGAAGATTCAAAAAAAGAAGGTCCCCACAATACTCCCATAAATTCCAGTGTTTCAACCCCAACATATGTGTGCTGTCCGAGGAATGAGTTTGACAAGCTTTATGTAAAATTACCTGAATGTGTCTTTTCTGAATCTATTAACCTGTTTCAAAGTTGCCCTGTAAATTATGTCTCATGAATTTGCAGGGCTGTTTGCAAACTTGGATCAACGAAGTCCTAGAACTGGTTAATTGAAACATATTTTGAGCAATGTTTAATCCAGTTCTGTCCAACAGAAACATAATGTGAGCCATAAATGTATGCAACTGATGTCATTTCTAATTTTCTAGTAGCTACATTAAAAGTAGTGGAAAGAAACAGGTGAAATTAATTTTAAAAGTATATTTTATTTTATGTAATATATCCAAAATATTATCATTTCAACATGTCAACAATATAAAAATTATTATAATGAAATTTAGCTTTTTTTTTGGTACTAAGTTCAAATACAGTGCATATTTTACATTCCCAGCGTTTCACAATTCAGACCGGCCACACTTCCAAGGCTCAATAGCCACATGGGGCCAGTGGCTATCATGTTGGAGAGGACAGTTTCAATCTGTTATCAGTATCACTGAACTTAAAAGCTAAAGAAAAAAGTTGCCAATTTAATACTGTGAAAGGCTGGTACAGAATAATTGTTTAATGATGTGTTGTTAGGGTCTCCAGAAGTTCCAAACCTGTTTACTAGGATTTAGGATCTTCATTAATAGAGCTGATGAAAGACTTAAAAGACCTTTTTCTCATCCTAAGAAAAGACATACTTTTTTTTTCAGCAGACAGAACAAAGGGAATTAGCTACCATTTGTTAAGATAACTCAATGCAGATTATCCATGGAGTTCTCAATTTTGAGAACCAGATGTGCCTGGAAGTCCAAGCTATGTGCAAAAACTATCAGTGTCAAACACTCATATCAAAGTATGTCCCTGATGTGGGACCAATCTGTATCCAAACACTTACCTAATGTATATAGCACGTAAAGAACGAGTTTCTTAGCCATTCCCAGTAAAGGTCACTATTCACTAATTCAGAACTAGAAAATGACTCCCCAAGTACCCCTTTGGGAAGAGACAGAAGATTAAAACAAAAAATTCCCTGGAGCCCAGTAATCACAGCCAGATTCAGAAAGAACCCAAACACATTATCCTTTTCCCATCTAGCCCATTGTGGCTGTGCAGACGGGGACAGCCCTGTATTCCAAAGGGAGGGACACAGATGGGCCAGAGGAGATTGTACAGGGCTGTGTAAATGCAGTACCAAGCGTGACTAGACAACATCAACAGGGAGGTCAAAACACTGGTAATTCAACACTTAGGCTATTGTAACAACCCATTTTTACTAATGTAATCAATGAATGGCTAATCTGGTGCGGAAGAAAATGTCATTTAATTGCATAGAAAAAAATTATTTAATTAAAAAAGTGATTAATTGGGCAGCCAAAGAAATACAGCTTAGCCACATATTAAATATTTGCAGGTAAATGAAATACATTAATTGGCAACTCACTCCCGCGGCGCCCTGGTATTCTCAGACCCCTCCAGTGAATGGCTTTGTCAGAGTGATCTCACTTGTTACCATTCCTGGTCTCCCAGAAAACTTTCTTTTGTAGCCAACCTTCATTTGATTTTCCTTAATCCTAATACAAGTCCCTGTACAAGGCAAGTCCTGTGGTACTCTCCTGCCTGTGGAAGATAAAAAATGTATTATTCTCTGTCTTCTCATTGCTTCCGATAAAAATATTGAATCTTAAAAGAAAAAAAATGTAATTGTACAGACACTAGGAAGTGAAAAACTGGAAGCATTATGGGAATCTTAAATCTCAACTGGTTTAACATCGGATGGATGTTGAGCAAAAAGATGAACTTAATCAGGAGGTAAAGAGGAGAAAATAAGCATCGTGTGAGACCATCATACCAAATATGAAGGGAGGAGTTGAGGAAAGGAGGCAATGAGAAGGCAGCTGAGTCCATTTCTCTTAACCTGCTGCAATGTAAATGTGATATTCGTGAAGGGGTGGCATAAAGCCGACTCTGATGAATGTATAATGAGTTATAATTTAAATTGCAGTTAATGTGGAGAAAACTGTAGTAAGATAATATCAATTTACGCCTGAATAAAGTTTAAACCAGGGATGTCCCAGCCGTGGCCCTCAGACCACATGCCGCCCAGGATGGCTATGCATGTGGTCCAACCCAGAACATAAAGTTTTTAGAAACATTACAAGGTGTTTTTTTGTGTGTATGTGATTTTTAGGTGGAAGAACTTGATTGCGGAACTCTGGAGCATGAACTTTGCAGATGACAATGTTGTGTCACAATGTCACATAAAGTAAACATAGGGACACTCTCACTCTGCATACCCACATGGTTTCTGTTATACACAGTGTGAGGCTTCAAAGCACAATCAAATCGACACCATCAGACGTTAACATGCAGTCCTGGTGACGTGGCCAGGCAGCACTCATCAATAATATTTAACAGACCATGGCAGCATTAGCCATTTAATGTTGTCTAGAAGTCAGGTGAGCATTCTTATTTGATTATTAAGGTACCGCCACACTTCTGGGGTGTCTCACACGTCACCCATTCACAACACTTTACGATCAGCCTCCACCTGCCTTGTACCGGCAGAGGAGATGTGAAAGGGACAAACACAGCTTTCTATTTTCCTTTCTATTAATTTCATAATAAAAGTAAATATAGTTCCTCATCTATTATTATTTTTAATCCCAGCATGGCTTCTACATTTCAAAAGAAAACAGAAGCCCCCAAAAGAAAAATTACAGATGCAGGAAGCTTGTTCGATGAAAAGTAGACAGATGACTACTTTTATCAAGGCAAATAGTAAAACATGCTACTTAATTTGCAAGGAATTTCTGCAAATTTTCAAAGGCCATAATTTGCAGAGGCATTATTATATACAAAAACATGCTGCCAGATGTGATGTATGTGAAGAATTGTGTTGGAAGGACAAAATAGCAGAACTGAGAGACAGTCTGCCTTCTCAACAAAAAAAATTTTCACATTCCATTGTAAAGGCTACTTATGTGGTAGCCTGTTTAATAGCAACAAGATCGAAACCATTTACTGATGCTGAGTTTATTAAGCAATGTATAGAAAACATGGAAGATATAATCGGCCCTGAAACAATGGAGAATATTTCTAAAGCCAGTTTGTGCCACCAGAGTATCATCAGATGAACTGAATAAATTGGAAAATCTATCAAAAGAAGTTTGGGGAATAAAGCTGCTAATTTTAATTTTTATGCTTTGGTAATTGATGAAAGCCCTGATGCTACAAATACGGCTCAACTTGCCATTTTTATTAGAGGTATTGATGACAAATAAAATGTCACTGAAGAAATGGCTTCCTTTGCACCATTAAAAGACACAATGAAATCAAGAGATTTATATGAAGCAGTAAAAAATATGTTAAAGCCATTTTCTTTGTCCGTTGTCAACATATCTAGTATAGTAAGTGGTGGTTCCCTGGCAATAGAAGGTAGAGAGGGACTTGTAAAATTAATAGAAGATGATGCAATGACCACCTCAAACTCACACTTGATGAAGTATCATTGCATGGAACATCAAGAAAATTCATGCACAAAAGCTTTAAAAATGCAAATCATCATTAAGACTATGAATTTCATAAGGGCCAAGGGATTGAATCGTGGACAATTCCAGGAATTCCTTAAAAGTGTTAATACTCCCGATGGAGGTGGAAAACATTCTCCTTAGTGAAGCATCACAAGAATGGAAAAGCAAAACTCCAATGTACTTGATTCTCACATGAAGCGATAGACGATCTAATACAAGGGGTGGGACAGGGAAATGAGGGAACAGCAAGGACAGTGGAGGAGGGTGGGGTGAGGGGTCAAGGGTATGGCACACCTCTTGGGGGAGGGACACAATTATAAGAGGGACTTTACTTAACAAATGCAATCAGTGTAACCTAACTTTGTATCCTCAATGAATCCCAAACAATAAAAATAAGATAACATAAAAGTAAAAAATAACTTTCCTATTAAAGAAAAGCATTAATGCTAACTAGCAACATCGTTACTTTTTGGAAGTAAGACGGCTTAAGTCAAAGCCAAATGTTGAAAAGATTTTATGATTTGTGAAATGTTACCAAGTCTTTATGCCAATTTGTGCCTGAACTTAATGATGAAAACTGGCTTACAGTTTTAACAGTTTTAGTGGATTTAACTGCTCATTTAAATGAGTTAAACATGCATCTTCAAGGTAAAAACTAACTTATCAGTACAGAGCTTCAAACCGTAACAGTATTCCAAATGAAACTGAAATTATGTCAAACTCAAGTTAAGGCAAACCATTTTATTTATATAAACACCGGCTAAACACAGTCCTGCAACACCAAAAAATATGCAGCCTTGCTTTTTGATTGATACAAGAATTTGAAAACAGATTTCAAGATCTCCAGGTAAGTAACCAATTTGCAACTCCATTTTCAGTCGACATATATATGCCACCCACCAATTTTGAAATGGCATGCATGGAGCTGCAATCGAACCATCAACTTGAAATGGAAAATTGATCACATCTCTTTACTGGATTTTCATAGGTCCTGTCTTCCCAGAGACAAATATCCCTTGCTTAACAATCACACCTTATTCCTATCATTGCTTTTTGCCAGCACCTAGCTATAAGCAACTACTTTCCAGAATGCATCACATTAACACTAAAATTAGAATCAAATATCTGATGGGCACTTTGAGAACTCACTGAGAATCGATTACTTCCACCAAACCGGATAATGATGCCTTAGTTTCTCACATACAATGTCGAATATCACACTAGTTTTATATTGCCCACCTCTCTTTTACTTTTAAAATAAAAATATTTAAAAAGATGTTTTATTAATTAGATGTACATTTTCTATATTAGTGATCACAAACTTGGGACCTGCTCTATGATTTTGAAAGGCTCCCTGAATGGGCTGCTGCATAATTAGGATTATTATGTGAGGATTTTTTACTTATCTGTGGTGGCAGATACCATGAAAATTATGCATGGATCTTTTCCTTTCTTTTTTTCTTTCCTTTTTGCTCATCAGCTTTCATTAGTGTTTGTATATATAATGTGTGGCTCAAGATAACTCTTCTTCTAATGTGACCCAGAGAAGCCAAAAGGTTAGACACCCCTGGTTTAAATAGATAAACCAAGTCTCAAACAAGATAAATATTAAAAGCAACTGTGAGCCAGGCACAGGGGGCACCTGTAGTCCAGCTACTTGGGAGACTGAGGCAGGTGGATTGCTGGAGCTCAGGAGTTTGAGTCAGCCTGAGCAACATAGCGAGATGCAGCTCAATGTTCAACAGCTTTAATATTTTAGTTCTTGTTTCTCCAGGTAGTCACAGTCTATAAATGCTCTGGTAGAAGCAGATCATAGCCCTGGATGCCAAGCTTACATGGAGAACACCGCTCTCTGCAGACGTCTTTCCACTACTGGAGAGGGGGGGTTGCAGAACAGATTGCTCCTGGGAGTCACCTGCTGCCAAGCTCCCTCACCAATTGCTGGAGGCCCTAAAAAGGGAGGGCTTGAAATTCAGATCCTTTGAACACAGTTAGCACAGAACTTTCCTCTCCTTATGAACTTGACATGTGGTTGGAATGATACTTCTACGTTGTATCCATTCATTCAACAACTATTTATTGAATCTCTGTGCTGTTTCCTGTACAAGGCACTGGGGCTAAGAAATAGAATTACTCCTTCCCTTCTGATTCTTTCAATCTATGGAAAAGGCAGAAATTGATAGAAATGTAAAAAACACAACTATGATAAAAGTTTGCAAGTAAAGAGCTTGGTGCTGGAATAGAAGGGTCTGCCTAATCAGGTATCAGGAAAGACTTCTCCAAGGAAGTTGTGATTCGGCTGAGTGATCTGGAAGATGAATGAAGTTAACCAGGTGAGGAGCAGGTAGAAGAAACAGCATATGCAAAGGCCCAGTGGTAGGAAAAAGTGTGCCAAACGGTGAGAACTGTAAGAAAGACAGTGAGATTGGAAGAGAGAGAAGGAGGAAATCCTGGAAATCTGGGCAAGATGACACCAAGATTAACCTGGTCTGATAGAGTGGCAGCAGATTTGGAGAAAATGGAAGTATTGAAGAAAGAATGGAAGGGATTGATGATAAATTAGCTAGACCATGTTATTAGTCAGGGGTCTCCAGTGAAGCAGAACTGCCAATCTGGGATTTATTGGAAGGGATTTCTCAGCATCCCAAATTCACTCTGGGTAATAAACTATACCCAACATATTTCATATTCTAATTGAATAGTACAGAAACATCTCAAAATTCCCTTTTCCCCTACTCCATAGCTGGTGTCTAATGCCAAAGCTTCTCTGGTTCTTCAGAGGAGTCAGAGTCTCACTTATCGAGCCTGGCTTCAGCCATCCTGCTTCTGATCCTCACGACAATGTCACTGCAGCCTCCACACCGCATGGGCACCTCTCCTCAGACTGCCCACTTCTTTACTACACACACAGGGCAAGACAGGGTGAGCCCTAGGATTCCAATGAACACCCGCCACCCTGTGCCATCCCCTGAGTATATCCCACTGTTCTCACCTTTGTATTTGCTGTCTTTTCCTATTTCTCTCAACTCTTCATCATCTTTATTCATTCATCAAATATGAATTAAATGCCTTTTCTGTGACTGGTTCTGTGGGGAACACAAAAATAAGAGTGACTTATTCTCTCCTGGCTCCCATACAAAGACCAAGAGCCTTGGTACCTATGATGGTCTGAACTCCCCACACCTTTTGGAAGCATGTCTAGCTGCCATCTGTGAAGCCCCTACTGTGTGCCAAACCTGTAATAAGCACTTTACCTGATTATCTGATCAGTCCCTAAAAGCTGGTCCATGAACCGGTAAAAATCATGGTCTAGTTTTTTTTCCAATCTGCAAAATATTAGAAATAAATGCTGCAAGGGTGAGATCACACTTGTGGTGCATATTTGAAGGGTCAGGAGAAAACTTCTAAATACGGATCAAAAATGTTTTCACATAGTAAATGAGAAAATATCATGAATGTTATATCAATCAGGTTGATAAAAATATCTCTGATTGTATGTGAAGCCTGAACACTGTACTCCATGACTGAATTATTGTACACAGCTATGACTCAATAAAAAATAATTAAAAAAATAAAAATAAAAAAATATATAATCATTGTTTATTCCACTCAGTTTTTTTTTGTTTTTTTTTCAGTTTTTGGCCAGGGCTGGGTTTGAAACTGTCACCTCTGGTGTATGGGGCTGGTGCTCTACTCCTTGAGCCACAGGTGCTGCCCTACTCTAGTTCTCTTTTTACGTGGAATAACCTTGCACATGAACCTTCCCTGCTCGGCTTGACAGCCAGACTGTGTACCTGATGCTTCAGGTCACCAGGGCTCATGGGAGGAAGGAAGGGAAGGAATCAAAGCCAAGAATTATTAGTTTGTTTCAATTATCTTAGGACTTCTCTCCATTCCTGCCGATGGCTTACTCTGCATTCCTTTTTTGCCCATGAGAAGTTACTATTGACAACCAAGTTGTAAGTTCATTCACTCGATCTAGTTCTACAAGTAACTTTCACTATGTGGGTTTGTTTTCTAACTTCTGCAACTGAACATTTAAACACCCAACTCAGTCTTCAAACACCACTTTTACTATACTTTTTTTTTAAGTAAACATTTCTTGAACCATGTATAATGGTACATACCTGTAATCCCAGCTACTCAGGAGGCCAAGGTGGGGGGATTGCTTGAGGCGAGGAATTCAAGACCAGCACAGGTGACACAGCATGACCCCATGTCTATTAAAAAAAAATTTTTTTAAGCATTCACTCTCTGCACTCTTAAATTTAGAATTTGAACACAAAAAAAGTATTATTTGAATTATTATTATTTCCATAGTTACTAGCTCTATTTATTAACTGGAAGATCTGGAACTGAATTCTTCAAGTTCAGACTCAGAGAAAGTACTTCAAAAGCCCCTTCAGCATCAACAGTTGAGGGTACATACTCACATGTCAGCTAAAGCTGGTGTGGGTGTGCGTGTACGTGCCTGAAAAAATATTGCCAGAAAAAAAGAAATCACCACTTCATGTGTAAGGAGGGAAAAGCTACAAACTCTTAAACTCCCAAGAAATAGTTTTTCTTAGTACATTGTTTGTGGGAATATAAATTGATACAGCCATTATGGAAAACAGTATGGAGCTTCCTCAAAAAATAAAAATAGAATTACCATATGATCCAGCAATCCTACGTCTAGGTATATATCCAAAGGAAATGAAATCATCTTAAAGATGTACCCCTGCACCCCTGTGTTCATTTTACAGCATCATTCACAAGGGCCAAGACGAGGAAACAATCTATGTGTCCATCAGTGGATGGGTGGCTAAAGAAAATATGGTGTACACACACAATGGTTATTATTCAGCCTTTTAAAAAGGGGGAAACCTGCCATTTGTAACAATATGGATAAGCTTGGGGGTCATTATGTCAAGTGAAATAAACCAGGCACAGAAAGACAAATATTGCAGATCTCGCTTACACGTGGAATCTAAAATACTCAAGTTCATAGAAGCAAAGATAACAATGGGAGCTACCTGGGGTAGATCATCGAAGGGTACTAAGTCCAGGTATGCAGTATGGACAGCATGAAGATCTACTGTTCAGTATGGTGACCACAGTTAACGAAACTCAGCATGAAGATCTACTGTTCGGTATGGTAACCACAGTTAACGATACTCTCAGCCAAGCGCAGGGACTCACACCTATAATCCTAGCACTCTGGGAGGCTGAGGCAGGAGGAACCCTTGTGCTCAAGAGTTCAAGACCAGTCTGAACAAGAGGAAGACCCCATCTCTACTAAAAATAGAAAAATCAACTGGGCATTGTGGTGGATGCCTGTAGTCTCCAATACTTGGGAGGCTAAGGCAGAAAGATCACTTGAGTCCAGGAGTTTGAGGTTGCGGTGAGCTAGTCTGATGCTATGGCACTCTAGCCTGGGCAGCAGAGTGAGACTCTGTCTCAAAAAACAAAAGCAAAAACAATATTCTCATATACTTCAAACTTGCTGATATGGTAGATCTTAGATTTAGTCATCACAAAAAAAAATGGTAACTATGTAAGGTGATGGACATTGTAATTAGCTTGATTGTGGTGACTATTTCACAATGAATACTCATGTCAAAACATCATATCGTATGCCTTAAATACAGAGGGTGCCCAAAAAGTGTAACACACTTTAAGAAAGAAATAACCATATTAAAATTATAATACTCAATGTATACAATAACAAAAGATGAATACAAGTCATGTTTGACTGTTGCAATTACAAGAGGAGCTCAGAGTGGTTACCATCAGACACTTCTGATTACAGAGAGCAAAAAGTAACACATCGATAACAGCTCTTAAAAAGTGCACACATTTTTTTGGTTTGTGCAATATTTTGCTATATATAATTTTCATTCATCAGTTATATCTAAATAAAACTAAGAAAGAAGAAAAAGAAATACAATAGTTCTCAAACACAGGTGACCAAGCCAGTGGCAGAATGGGCCTCAGAATTGGTTGCCATGAGCAACATAACACAATTCGGTCTCAGTGTCCTTGGTGTATATGTGGCTTACCGTCCTCTGGTCCCACAGGTGGAGATATCTGAGCAAGGACGTCCTCAAGGAGGGCATCCACCCCATCCATCTTAGCTGCAGGAGAGACAAAGCTTTGGAGCAGAGCCCCTCTCCAAGAATTTAGAGGACAGAGATTGGAAGGAGGAAGGGAAGGGAGAATGAGGGTCCACAGGTCATGCTAGAACAGAGGGAGTGCACTTGGCTTTGAAAACTAGATTCTTCTGAGGCCAACAATTCCGAAGAAAAACCCCAGACTACTGTTGATGGCATAACAAAGTAATGTGAAATAGCCATTCATGCTTTGGGGTCTGCGCCTGGGTCACCCTCCACCCTCCCCTCACTATTTAAAGGTAAGTGGTAGGAAATAGGAAATTGTAATTTTTTCATTAATGTCTTTCCTTTAATATCTTACTTTTCTCTCAACAAGTAATACAACCCCCTGGACCTCCTCTTTCTCCTGCCATCTGTCCTCCACACTTTACCCACTTATCCTTGTTCTTTTTTCCACTAGCCTGATCTCATGGTCCCAGAAGAAAATCAGGGGTTGGGCAAGAGAAGCTGAGGCAATGGATATCCCCATTGACAGAATGATAGAGGAAAGGTTTCAACCTGTCCTGGGTCCTACACAATTTCCAGAGCCTTGCCGAGATGGGAAGGGGTAAAGTTTTCAACTTCCAGCTAAACCCACTGCCCGCACTGCCCAAAACCTGTCCTCTTATCTCTCACTCAACAGCTGAACATATAAAGTTAGGAACAACTAAGAGCATTGCACAGCTGGAATGTGTCAATCAAGAAGCCAGAGCACCTTTGCAGTCTCTGCAAGGTCCATCCATGAGGCCTCACACTTAGCGTGGGTGGGCAAGGTCAGTGCAGCGGAAATACATACCGTTCTGGTAACCATATCACAGGCAGTTCCAGGTTATGAATGAGACAGGTTCTTAAGTTGAATTCATATGTAAGTTGGAACAGGTACATTTACCTATTACCTGTAACAGCCTCCGTTTGTAAGGGCAAGTCATACAAGTGGTACATCAGTCAGATGTTTGTAACTCAGGACTTACTCTAATAGCCTCTGTTCATAAGAGTTATACATAAACTGGATGTTTGTAATTGGGGGACTGTATTAATGAGTTGTATCAGTCAGAATCCAACCAGTGACCTTAGGTATGTCACTTAGCCGGACCCAGAAAGCTGGGAGGCCTCTGCAAGCCCTCTGGGGTACTTTGTGTTGCAGGTCATGACAGCAGAGGAATCCAAGAGAGCTGACTCGGATCACGTTCAATGTTAATGCTGATAGGTAAAGACTTATACTGCTGTGTCGTTATTTGATTTCGTGTTGTTTTGGGGTCCTCTTTTTCTTTCTTCTTTCTTTTTTGCAGTTTTTGGCCAGGGCTGGGTTTGAACCCACCACCTCTGGCATATGGGGCTGGCGCCCTACTCCTTAGAGCCACAGGCGCCGCCCTCTTTCTTCTTTCTTGTTTTCCTTTGTTAAAAGTGATTTTCTCTAGTAGTACATTTTGTCTTGCTTTTTATTTTTTGTGTATCTGTTGTAGGGTTTTTGATTTTTGGTTGCCGTGAGATTTGCAAAACATTTTTAGAACCAATTATTTTAAAGATATGACAACTCTGCTTACAAACAAATAAATAAGCAAAGAGAAATCTAACAGGAAGCCTATCCTTTAGCTCCATAACTCCACACGCACTTTTTAACTGTGTGTTGTTCTTATCCATATCTTTCTATACTGTCTATCTCTCAAAAAGTTATTTTTGACAAGTTTGTCTTTTCTTCTTCCTACTGAAGCTATAAATGGTTTACACACTGCACTTGCAGCAACAGAGTATTCTGCACTTGTATCCTTACTGTGACCTGTGAGCTGTACACCTTGGAATGAGTCCTCATTGTTCATTAACGTCCTTTGCTCTCAGATCCAAGAACTGATTTCAGCATTTCTCATAGGACAGGTCTGGTGTTGATGAAATCCCTCAGCTTTTGTTTATCTGGGAAAGCCTTTATTTCTCCTTCATGTTTGAAGAATATTTTTGCAGAATATAATATTCCAGGGTTAATTTTTTGTTTGCTTCGGCCCTTTGATTATGTCACGCCAGTCTGTCCTGGCCTGTAAGGTTTCCATTGAGAAGTCTGAAGTCAGTTGTGTTGGAGCTGCTATTATTACTTTTTTCTTCTTCATGCTTCCCTAGGACGCTTTCTTTCTCCATGACCTTTAAAAGCTCGATTATTAAATACCATGAGGTATTCTTGTTTGGGTTAAATCTGCAGGATGCGCTGTGACCCTCTTGTACTTGCATATCGATATCTTTCTCTAGGTTTGGATAGTTCTCTTTGGATAGTTTGGATGGTTTTTATTTCTTGGAATAAACTTGCCACCCCAATTTCTCTCTCTACCTCCCCTTTAAGGCCAATAATTCTCTGGCTTGCAATTTTGAGACTATTTTCTAGATCTTGTAGGTGTGCTTCATTCTTTTCCTTTTTTCTTTTTTTCTCTCCTGTGTATTTTTAAATATCCCATCATCAAGCTCACCAATTCTTCTGCTTCTGAGACTCTGACACATTTCTCAGTTTGTCGATTGACTTCTTAAGCTCTAAAATTCTGCTTGATTTTTTTTTTTTTTATTATTTCTATCTCTGTTAAATTTTTCTGATAGGCTTCTGAATTCCTTCTGTGTTGTGTTGAAGTTCGCTGAGCTACTTCAGGACAGCTGTTTTTTGTTGTTGTTGTTGTTGTTGTTGTTTTGTTGGGGATTCATTGAGGGTATAAGAAACCATGTTACACTAGTTGCATTTGTTGGGTAAAGTCCCTCTTACAATCGTGTTTTGCCCCTAAAAGGTGTGGCACACACCAAGGCCCCAAGACCCCACCCCCTCGCTCCTTCCCTCTCTCTGCTCTTCCTTTCCCCGCCCGTCCCTCATTCTTTCTCTCTCTGCTCTCCCCTTCCCTCACCCCCACCGTGTCAATAATTGTCATTAATTGTCCTCATATCAAACTTGAGTACCCGGGATTCATGCTTCTCCATTCTTGAGATGCTTTACTAAGAATAATGTGTTCCACTTCCATCCAGGTTAATACAAAGGCTGTAAAGTCTCCATTTTTTTTAATGGCTGAGTAGTATTCCATAGTGTACATATACCATAGTTTGTTAATCCATTCCTGGATAGGTGGGCATTTAGGTTGTTTCCACATTTTGGCGATCGTAAACTGAGCTGCAATAAACAGTCTAGTGCAAGTGTCCTTCTAACAAAAGTATTTTTTTCTGCGTAGATGCCCAGTAATGGGATTGCAGGATCAAATGGGAGGTCTAGCTTGAGTTCTTTGAGAGTTCTCCATACTTCCTTCCAAAAAGGTAGGACAGCTATTTTGAATGCTTTGTCTAAAAGGTCACCTATCTCCATCACTCCAGGATTGGTCACTGATACCTTATTTAGTGAGGTATTTTACCTTTATCGTTGAAGTCATGTCTTCCTGGATAATTTTAATGTTTGTGGATGGTTGTTGGCATTGAAAAGTTCAGTATTTATTTTAATCTTTACAGTCTGGGCTTATTTGAACTCATCCTTCTTGAGAAGGCTTTCCAGATATTCAAATGGAACTGAGTGTTGTGGTCTAAGTCTTTGGTCCCTATAGCCATCTCAGCACTGAGGGTATCCCAAGCCCAGCAATGCTGTGACTCTTGCAGACTCCTGGTGGTACCTTGGTGGACTTGGATAAGATATGGGAGAATTCCCTGAGTTACCAGGCAAAGTCTCTCACACTAAGCTGGGCTACTGGAGTTGGGGGAGGCATGATGTGGACATTCCCTCATGGCCACCATCGTCAGGTCACATCTGAAGCCAGTCCCTTCTCCCCCAAAGCCCAGGTGACTACCAGGTAGCACAGCCTGGCTACCTCTGAGGTTTATTGGATGTCCGAGGCCTCTTCAGTCAGCAGGAGGAGAATTCTGCCAGGACTGCGTCCTCCCTGCAGAGAAGCATATTTCTTCCTGGCCCAGGGTGGGTTCAGAAATGTCATCCAGGAACAAGGGCCCAGACTCAGGGCCTTAGAAGTCTGCTTGGGACTTTATTTTATTGTGGCTGGGCTGGTACCCAAGTTGTAAGAGAGTCCTCTGAGCTCTTCCCTTTCCTTTCCCTAAGTGGAAAATGCCACAGTGCCAGGAGTTAAGGGACAGGGGGTGACACAGGTTCTGGCATACTGCTGTATCTCACTGGGTCACGTGTACCCCACGCCCACTGGCTATGAGCCAGCACAGCCATAGGAATTACACAAGGACTGCAGCCTTCGTGGCCCAACTGCTTTATGAATTTAGTTCAGACCCCCGGCTCCTTTTTGTTACCCAGTGGTGAGGCTGGCAGGAAGATTCCCTCCAGCTGGACGGGTCTAAACAGTAAGAGGAAAAGGGCATTAATTACACAGGAACATCCCCTCCATCCTGAGGCTTGGATCCATCCTCTTCTCCCTCCATGGACACCCGTAGAATTCTGCCCTGTGCTGTGTCCCCCCGCCCTGTGCCAAGGTGGCCATGAGTTCCAATTCAAAGTCCCACAATTGCTTTACTCTCCCTCTCCCAGGCACACAGATCCGCTCTCTACTATCTGTGCTGGCGGCAGTGCCAGGGGCTGGGGAGGGGCACGTGGGCAATGCGAGACTCTTCCCTGCCCTTTCCACTGCCCCTTTCCTTGATACATTGTTAAAACCAGGTAGTATATTTACCCACCTGATTTTTGTTTCTTCTGAAGGTGTTCGCTTGGGCAGATAGTTGTCAAATTAGATGTTCATGTAGAGGGACGATCTCTGGAGGGTTCTACTGGGCAATCCTGCTCTGCCCTCTTCCCCCAAAATGGCTTTTTATAGCTAGTATTCTACCCCAAAGTCCTGAGGAGTCAGAAGCCTGGTGCTGTGTGGTAAAGGGTCACTTTAAGCTGTGTAGGGTTGCCTCAATCCATGTCGGAGGCCAGCCTGTGAGGGGTCATTGTCATTCAGGTCAACCAGTTGGTCATTTCTGTTCATCTGTCAAATATGCTCCCTAGACAAGCCCATGTCGGGCTCTTTCTTGCTCTGGATGGAAGGGATGTTCCTGTGTAATTAATGCCCTTCTCCCTGCGCCTTGATCCCAAATGATTAGAATGGCTTAAGAACTGTCTGCCTCGGCTCTCTACCTGATAGCATGTTTAGGAGGCACCTAGAAGAAAAGCAGGTTACTCTCCTCCACAAAAAATGATAACAGTTCCTACCTTACCTGGTAATAACAAGAAGAGCAGCTAATACTTACGGAGCCTTTACTCTGTGCCAGGCCATCTTCTGTGTGCTTTGCAGATAAGATCCACTTGTCATTGAGGCCTCCCCCATCTTAATGAGGGTGAGGAAGCAGTTCAGGAATATTTGCCTTGTATATATTTCCATAAAGGATCCTATGATGGAGAAGCCCATAGGATCGAAGGGAATGCTGGGGCAGGGTAATCCCCATCCCCCCACCAGTGCCCCATGTATTCTGTGTCAGCAGGAGCCGGCCCTGCCCCTCTTGCCCACCAGGGCTCAGTAGATACAGTTCAGGGCCATGGGCTTGGGGCAGATGCGTGCCTTGTATGGTCCCAGACTAAAGGCCAAATGACCCCAGCTTTAATGGCCCTAGACTAAAGGCTGACTATTTATGAAAAGGCTGCTTCTGGCTCTGCATAGTGCCTCTAGAAACCCAAATCTTCCTTACGTCTCACTGAAACCCAACTCCGTAGCTATCTGTTGTTGGCTGCACATTGTATACACATGGAGGACCATGCCAGCTCCTCATCTGCTGGCCTGAGGGCTGACCAGAGGTTTCTGGGTCAGCTTTAGTCACCCTGACCTAGGTAGAGGGGTGGCTGTCGACGCTGGGCAGTTGCCATAAATCCGAATAGGGGAAGAGTTGTATTTCTAGCCTCAGGGCTTAAGATGTATGGACAGGGCAGTGTTAGGGACCTGATGAGGAACACAGCCCACTCTCTGCAGCCTCTGGACATAGCGGTAATGGGCACTGACAGCAGCCCGAGGGCTTCTGCTGCTGGTTTCTTTATCTGAAGTTATAGCATCAAAAGTCTGTTGTCCAGGCCCTTCATGCTTGGCCAGCTGGTCGGCTGGCCCTATGGACTGAGAGGGCCTTGCTGGGAAAAGACCACATGCCAGAATGATCAGGTCCCTCGGGAACACAGATTCTCAAACTTACGAGGACATTACCAAATCACCCATGAGGGTTGTTTAAATGGCACTTCCCGGCCCCACTCTGAGATTTCGAATTCAGCCTGGTTTCCTGGGTTTGGGGCCCAGCCTGGGTGTCTGGATGTTTAGCAGCTCCCCAGGTGATTATAATGTGCAGACAAAATTGAGACCCATTGTTCAGACCCACTGGATACAAGTTCCAGATGGTGACCCGAGAAAAGTTACTCAACCTCTCCGAGCTTAAATTCTTTCAAGTAAAATCTGGACAATAATTTTTACCTGTCAGGGCTCTTACAGAAATTAATGATGAAATGAAAGTCAAGTATCAGGCTCATAACAGGTGTTTAACGCCTCTTACCTTACCCTCCCCTGATGTTGTCTTCACAGGGAGCCTCCATATCTCAGCACCTGCCCCCCAGTTCCTTCCATTCAGCATCCATCTGTTAAGTTGCATCTGCTGTGTCCTCTCATTCTTCCAGGTGGGGGTACAAAGGTGATAGGACAGCCTTGGTCTCATAAGGACCTTAAATTAAGCAAAGAGCTTGAATCTGATGGAGAAAATGGGCAGTGGGGGGTTGGGGGTACAGTTCTAGAATTAAATTTTAAAACGGGAAAGGTCCTATATGAAGGAAACAAGAGGCCAAACTTGGGGCAGGGGGGATAGATCCTGTTTGTGTAGGTGGTCACCAGTCAGGGAAAGCCTCTCTGGGCAGGTGTCATTTTAGCTGACCCCGTGGCCCCCTTTGATGGCTGGCCTGAGACTTTCTGAACCAGCAGTCCTGACATGACTAGTGAAGGACATGAGTCATCCCTAGCTCCATCTCTCAGGCCAGTGTCCCCTGACAGTGGCCATGGAAGAGGATGATGCCATAATACAAACAAGTCTGAGCATTCTGACGTTTTCCAAACAACTGACAGCCAACCAGAATCAGGCCAAAAGAACCATACTCCCTGGCCAAAGCCGCCAAAGTTGCTGTCTTGCGGTTCCTCAACACATCCCCAGTGCAATCCAAGGATATGGGGCTGAGAGCTAGCTTGGGGCCCATGAGGGGTGAGACCCACCTGAGGCACCAGAACCGGCAGAAGGAGGGGCACCCGGGTGGGGAAGGCAGGTTTGGCCGTCCATTGTACTGTAACTATCAGAGGACCACAGACAGGGAATTTGTAGAAAAGAGATTTTCTTACATGTCTGGAATCTGGGAAGTCCAAGGTCAAGGGCGCACATCAGGTGAGGGCCTTCTTGCTGCATGTCCCATGCAGAAAGCCAAAGTCACTTTCACAACAAACCCACTCCCACTATAATGACATCAGTCTATTTATCAGGGTGTAGACCTCACAGCCTAATCACCACTTAACTGTCCTACCTTTTAATGTCTTCTCAAGGGCAATTAAATGTTAGCATGAGTTTTGAAGAGGACATGCAGACCATAGCAGCCGCCCAAAGCCATGCTTCCCCATCATGGCAACCACCAACCAGGCCAGGACCAGCTCATTCCTGACATTTGAATTTGACCTTCAGTCTGAGCATTCAGTCTGACCTTCAGTCTGATCTACATGAGATCATTTATGCAAAGCTCCCAGCCCAGTCCTGGTCCTGGCAGGTGTTGAGAAACAAAGAAGACCCATGACTCACTCAGAAGGCGGGTCTATGGGACCCAGAGATAGTATCTATGGAGATATTTAGAAACACAAGAGCTCAGACAATGACAAAGATAGACACCAACCTCTGGCAACCAAGAAAACAGCGTGAAAAACATGGCATCCCACCCTCACGGAAACCTCCACATGCCAACAACTGGGCAGTATCAGAGGTCTCCATGTAGTCCAGATTTGTATCTCATAATGACAAACCTGAGAAGCTGAGTGACTCATCAAAAGTCACACAACTGCTTACACAGCACCCCTGACTTCATCCCAATCAGGCTAGAGTTCATTGTACGGGTGTTGTGTACAATATACCCGATACTGCTGGGGTTGAGGACCTGTGGGTCGTTCAAGTCCAGGCTGTGGCTGGTGCTCACTTTCTTAGAGGGTCTGGAAGAATTCTCCTACCCAAACACCCGACTCGCCATCTGCCTGGAGAAGGATCTCATCCATCTGTCTGTGAACCTAGCAGACGAGGATGGTGTGGAAATTTAATTTATAAGCTTTATTGATCTCAAACAAGATGTCAGCAGGCAACTCTTTCTCCGTGTCTGTGTCTCACAAATATCCACTTGTTTATTTATCTCTGTTTCTCTCACCATATTTAAACTCCACATATGAAGATTAAGACAATGTAGCTCTGACTGAGTGCCCACCTTCTGCCAGGTGCCTCGAGTACATCATCTAATTAATTTAGTCTTTACATGGTGATAAAAATAATAATAATGATAATCCTTACAACAACCTCATATGATGGATATAATTATGCCCATTTTCCTAGGGGGGAAACAGAGACTCTGAGTTAACATGTCTAGGAAATGGACAGTCAGGGTCTAGAGCTATTTCTGCTGACTAGTAGGCCCCACTGCCTCCCCTCCAGGGGGTCTTCCCCTTCTCCCCCTTTTAGCTTTTGCAATATCATGGGCTAGGGAGACAGAGGTCACCCAAATGGCATATCCCCAACTCCCAGGGGACCCTGATCTTTGAGCACCCTCAGTCCTGGTTGAGACATGAGTTGGTTCATCATCATTACCAACCCAGGACATAGCCACAGGTGCAAATAAGGTTACATTTCCCAACAGATACATATGGATTTTTGTAAGGTTATCAGGGCAAAGCTGCTCTGCTAAGCCCTCCACGAAAGTGAAAATTGCTGATCTGATTTAAATGTGTTGGTGATTTGCTTGAGTCCCATCAAAAGGTTTTGATACAAGATAAAATTTTCTGATATGAGCTCTACTAATATTTGAGCTTGAAAGGAATTCTTAGTTGTGTGTTGTGGGAGCTGATTTTTGTGTTTTAAAACAAAGTTAGTAAGCAAGACAAGGACAAGACAGAAATGAACCAATGAAACCAAGAGCAGGGATTAATTAAGGTCCTGGATTTGCCACAGAACCGCCACAAAGGAAAGAGGGTAATAGTGTGTTTTCCAAGAAAGACAAGTTGGTTGTTTTTTTTTTATTTAAGTTTCTGGGGAAATAATTTAATTTTGACACCATCTCTACAAATCAACTGGGCTTATCTTTCTCTCATGGAGAGTAAAGATTGCCCTTTTTCTGGCCAGAGGGGAATCTCATTTCCCCTCTCCTTATCATTTATTAGAAATCAAAGTATTGTTTCAAATGGATGTGTTTAATATTTCAGACTATATAATGTGCTCAGCACAAAGGGGCAGCAGCAGAGGCAAACAGGCAGACCACAGAAGTCGGAGGACAGATGAAAAACCAGCCTGAATCGCATGACCAAAGATGTCTCTCCTCTCTCTCCTGCCTCATTCTGGGAGGCTTGTTCTTTGAACTTTCTTTACTTTGAAAATAGGGTAAAAAATGAAGATTTCCCTCCCTTACTTTACAGCATTCTCACAACATGGATTGTAGCGCCTACTTTCTAAAAGTAACTCCCCTTTCCAAATGATTTTGGTCAATACTAAGATGTATTCCCATGGAAAACTCCACCCCATAAAATAGGCTGAAAATTCTGATAAGAAAAAAAAACTTAAGACCTAGGTCATGTTAGCAATATGGTCCAAATTAGTGGGTTTATTTTTCCTTTATGGGCTTTTCCATGACTCAGAGTTTTCCTTTACCACCGGGAGCCTCACCCCACTCACCTCCTCTCACCTCTAAACTCTGGTGATATGTCACTTCCCAGGCTTCCCTTCCTCCTTCCCTCCTTCTTTCTGGGTATTTAAACTGCCTGGGGGAGCTGATCTAGGGTATTCACAGGTAGCTATCTCCATTTATCTCCACTGAATGCCTGAGAAACCCCAGATACCTTATATTCTAGACTCATCATTTGGCAAGTTTGAAATCCAGTGTGTCAAGTTTACCATCATGAGGGCCCTTCCCCTCACCCAGTGACTGATCGCCAGGCAGCATGGTGACAGCACAGCTACCCAGTCCCCGAGTGCTCTCAAGGTGCGAAGCGCCATGTGAACGCCAAGTCACAACGTTATGGTTGCATCTGAGAGATGTGCGTATCACCCAGGAGCATCAGTAAGTCAGTAACATAATTTGCAATAAGTCATCATTAATTAACGCTAAATTACGAGGCCCTTCCTGGGGAAGCAGCATATTAAGCTGACATCAGGATGTGAAGAGTTCATTACGGTTAATGGGATGAGAACACAAACTGAAGGACTTAATAGTGGATTAGAAGGTGTTTATGTCCAAACACCTCAATGTGGGCCCCACAGCTGCCACACTCCAACGAAGGTATTAACTCATTGCTAAGGAGGATCATGGGAGACCTTGGAACATACAGAGACGCGCTCCCAGCATGGGATAATGAGGTATGTGGAAGCGCTGAGAAATTAAGAGAGAGCGCTTAGCCCTCCCAGCTCTGCCCCTCCTCTGCCCCTCCTCTGTCCCTCCTCACTCCATCTCCACCAGAGCCTGGCAGGAGGAGGAGGAAGCAAGGAGCAAGAACACAGCAAGAGCAGTGGCCACCCAGAGGGAGTGTCCGACACCCCCAGGGAACAAGGCAGGGCTGGATTTAGGGGTGGGGGGATGGAAACCTCCCCATGATTCCATTTTGCTGCCCATTCCCCCCTTCCCTACCCCACCTACTGTTAGAAAGTCATTTTGCCACGTTTAATGTTATTGCTGCAGATCCACGTGTCAAATGATGCTAACTGACATGAGTTTGGGAGGCACATAGTCCTAAGTCAGCATTGCCATAACTAACATAATTGCCACTCTGTGTAGACACTGTCATAAAAATAAAATGAAAGGTCGCACCCCATGCAAATGCTGATTCTCCAACATCTGCACTTCAGCAGCCCAAAGGCTCATTGCAAGAAGGGGACCAGAGCTCTGAAACTACAGGCATTGACCAGGACACAGCATGCCCCTCACCTCCCAGGGTGGCAGGTATACTTCATCTCCAAGTTTCTGTACTTAGTCTTGATAGGAGCTTATTTAAAAAACAGGAACATTCCTTCTGCTTCTAACAAAACATTAGCATAAAGACCAAACAGAGCAAAGTCTTTGTTTGAAGGCATGTATTGTTTTTCATGTATTCATTCATTCCACAAACATTCACTGAGCACTCTGCTGGCATTTAAAATACAAACAATCCAGACCAACAGGCTTCCCCTCAAGGCACTCTTGTGCTGGCAGCAGAAAGAGTCCTGTACGAAACTAAGCAAATAGTTACCACACGGTGGAGAGGCAGAGGGTTCTCAGGTTGTGCAGAGCAGGTAGGAACAAGGAAGGAGGCGAGGGATACTGCCCAGAACCTGAGGATCATCTAGGGTTTAAGGCCAAGGCCATTCCACACACAGGGAACCAGGAAGGTAGAGACACAAAGGCCCAGGAGGGGCCTCCAGCCCTGTCCCCTCCAGGCAGAAAGGACTGGACCTTGGTGTACAGGAGATCTGTGCTGAGCCAATCATTTTCCTCTTATGGGATAACCAAACTAATGAGTTACCTGCTCTAAAACTGAAAGCTCAAAGTGTCACCTCTGCCATTTGGGGCCGTGTATCCCATGAGATAACATGACAGAGAGAGCAGAGAAAGGGGATGTAAGACAAGCGTGGAAGGAAATAAGCACCAACCCAGGGACATAGCCACAGGAGCAAATAAGGGCAGACCAAAGAAAGGGCGCAGTCCCAAAGCAGGAAGAGAGAGTGAGGCTTCCCAGGACCCAGTGTAGGCCTTCAGGATGCTCCATTGTTCTTGTGGGCCATGAGTTCCATGCAAAACTCTCAGCTCCTTTAAGTAAAGCCCCCTTAGTTGAAGACAGCCAGAGCAGGATGCTGGCTAGGGCACTGGTGAGCCAGGAACACTGAGGGATCCAGGGTGGAAATGGGCTATCCTGCACCCTGGCCTATGGCTCCCAACTGTAGGGCTATCTCAGCCCCACCCAGGTTAATCATCACCAGGAAGAAGAGGCCTGTGGGCATACAGATTGAATTAGGGGCAGAGAGGCTGGGTTCACCAGAAGGTCCTCACACCTACTCATCAGCTTTTTATAAAGATAAAATCTTTGGAGCCGCTTGTAGCTTCTCTGGAGAAAGAACGTGAGATAAATACAAGATATTGTTAACAAAGGGTCTTTCTTCTTGATTATAAAGCTATTGGAAAGGAATTGCTTTTCCAAGCCATCAGGGAACTGCAGCCCTATCTCAACAGGTAACCTTGAAACTCAGACACAATAGCTGCCCCTTTTCTCAATTCTCCTTCTCTCTATACCCACCATCCCTCCAAAAGTACACTTGCCCATTCATAGCTTTTTCCCATAAGGAGACTAACAACACCTCTTCTTTTTTTATTTTTTTTATTAAATCATAACTGTGTACATTAATCTTCTTTGTGGCTGGACTGGACCCTGCCCTTGTCATCTTAGCACACGTCATGCTTATTCTGTGATCCTGCTGAATTCTGGGTGGGAAGACAAGTGGCAGAGAAAGGGACATCTCTCACCCAGTCTTCCTGAGAACCAGCCTCCCAGGCTAAAGGTCATATCCAGCGCCCTAAGGAGTTCTGCTTTTGAAAGAACAAAGGAAACTTTCCTCCTGCACTGTATAGCTTCTTCACAGTTCTTTCTGTGGGGACAGGATGTTTGTGTCAACGGAACTGTTTGACTATTCAAGTGTGTATTCATTGGAATATAACCCATAGACCTACAAAAGGATACAGATGAAGAACAGGAAAAATCTGGAATGAGGCAGATGGGGGTACATTAAATATATCAGCTTGGTAAAAGGTGAGGCCAAAAGCCAAGGGCAAGAATGGAGGAGTAAGCACTTTCTTGGTGCTCAAGGATGTCTAAGGAAAATACTGCCCTAGGTACAGAAGCAGCAGAAACTATTCTGACTGTGGACTTACTCCACAACCAAAGAGCTTCCTAATCAACCTGAGGAATCTTCTGAGGAATACAGGACTTTGAGGAACCCTGACATGCTCTCCCTGTGAAATGGAGTTTGGGGAAGTGGCTGGACCACTGGAATGCTCTCTCGGATTCTGATCCCTGATGTCTCCCTCCAAAGAGTTTGTGATGTGACAGTTTCCCATGCTTAATATTTCATGCCAAGGATGTTTTAGAAGGCTGAGTCTTCCCTGCAGTCCTCCCCAGCTCCTGGGGCATTGGCATAGGAGGTTGGCATCTCATGGGCACATATTTAGATTCATTGTCATCTGGACTTGACAAAGACACTTGAATCAGAAAGTACAGCCCTCTCCACATCTCAGACACAACACGGTTGGGACATTTTGCCGTTCTCTGGAATTCTCTAACAGGGGTGTCTCACCTTTTTTCTTTCCTTCCACACACTAGAAGAATAAGAGTTGTCTTGGGCCACCCATTAAATACACAAACACTAATGAAAGCTGATGAATAACAACAACAAAAAGTTTCATGCATACTTTGGGAGATATCTAACATGACAGACAAGCAAAACAGTCCTCACATAATCTGCAGAGTCTAGAATGAAGCCATCATTCCTATTTACATTTTATACATCTGTACTGAACCTAACTCCTCCCGTTCAGCCAGCCACACAGTGGACATGATGCACCGCACTGGAACTTGTCCACTGTACTGGAAGAGACTGGTGCTTTGTCCTAAACAAGTTCTCCAGAATAGCTCCTTGAGTTTCATGACCTCATATAATGTGTCTTGAGGTGAGCCTGGCTCTTGTGCTTCAGAAACAGCATTATTTTAGGAGATCATGCATTCGTTATCTATTACTGTGTAATAAATTATCCCAAAACTTAGTGGCATAAAACAACAAACATCCAGTATCTCACAGGAATCCAGGTGTGGCTTAGCTAGGTGTTTCAAAGCGTCTCACAAGCTACGCTCAGGAATCACCAGGACTGCGGTCATCCCAAGGCTCAGTTAGGGAACATCCGCTTCCCAAAGTGACTTGTGGTTGTAGGCAGGATGCACTTCCCAGCAGATGTTGGACCAAGGCCTCAGTTCCATGCTGGCTTCTGGCCAGAGGCCTCTCCCAGCTCCTTGGGAAGGGGAACATGGGCTCTCCATAGGGCAGCTCAGAACGTGGCGTTTTTTTCAATCAGAGTGAGCACATGAGAGAGTAAGAGAGAGCACAGAAGACAGGAGCCACAGTCTCTTGGGAACCCAACTCAGAAGTGACATTTTTGCCATCGTCTGCCTATTGGAAGTGAATCACTAGGTCCGTCCACACTCAAGGGGAGATATGAATCCCAGGAGACAGGGATTATTGTGGGGCCATTTAGAGATACTTGTCACAGTCTACTTTACATATTACCTTTTCATTTACACGTCTATAACGTGGAGCTTGGCAAAACAAAACAAATAACCACCACCACCACCACACTGACCAGAGTTGTTCTGTTCTTGTAGGAGTTAACCACCACCTTTAAGAAGCCTGTGTTGAAGGGTAGACCCAAGTGGTCATATTTTTAAATATGACCTCCACTCATACCATATCTGCTAGGAAATCTCACCAAAGCTGGGCTAGTCTTCTCCAACGAATGAGTGATTTATATATTCAAAGTTAAACTGAATGGGCATGTAGATCTGTGGTCCCCAACCCTCAGTACCAGCCTGTGGCTGTTAGGAACTGAGGCACACAGCAAGTGAGTGTTAGGCAAGAGAGTGAAGCTTCATCTGTATCTACAGCCATTCCCCACTGCTCACATCACTGCCTGAGCTCTGCCTCCTGTTAGCCTTAGATGGCAGCGTTAGATTCCCATAGGAGCACCCACCCGATTGTAACCCGTACATATGAGGGATCCAGGTTGGGCACTTCTTATGAGCATCTAATGTCTGATGATCTCGGGTATATCTGAGGCAGTGATGCTAGCCCTGGGGAGTGGCTGCAAATACAGATTATCATTAGCAGAGGGGTTTGAGTGCACAGAGACCATGATAAATCAATTGCTTGCAGACTCATCAAAATCTATCAATGAGTGGCAAGTGACAATTAAGCTGCATCTGGCAGTGAGAGAGGATACCCAAGAAGGGTGAGGCCTGGGAGAACAGGTCTTCTCAAGGAGATCACAAAGATACACTTGCAGGGTCCTCTCCATGGTGACTCTAGCCCTTAGGAATTTGTAAACTTAACTTCCTGGAACTTGGAAATTTCCAAGTTCTGTGAAGTACTGTAGTTCTGTAGGGGCTGGAATAGCATCTCCCGCTTGATTCAAACTGGCCAATGAGAAGGGTACCTGTGAGGTGGAACTTTTTGACTTGTCAATAAAAAGGGAAAGATCAAGTCAGACAAGGAGCGCGGCCATTTGGAATTCTTCTATGCTGTAAGCTCCCAGCTGGTGAATAAAGCCCTTCCTCTTATAAACGTGGTGTTTGGGTGCTCTTTCTCTCCAAAGGGTCTCATCTTCCTGAAACAGCAGCAGGCTTTATAGTGCCAAGTGAGCTGACATACTTCAGTTGTACAGCTGGATCTGGTGGCAGGTTCTAAGTTAGAATCTGACACTTCCTTAGTAGAAGTATGACCCGTCCGTTATCTTATTTACCACTTCATCCATGCCTCTTTCCCCGCACTGTGCATTCGTCTCAGTCACAGTTTTGGTAAGCCCACAGGCTTACCCTAACAAAAATGAGTAAAAAACAAATGTCACTGGAGAGCTTCTTTGAGAAAGGAGAAAGACCCAATGATGAGACAGCAGAAGATTCTGAGGCCACCAACAAAATGAAAGTTGCATTTAAAAGAAAATACCAAGAGTCCTACTTAAATTATGGGTTCATTGCCACAGGCAACGCACATTCTCCAACCCTGCTTGGCATATGTAGCTACTGGCTGTCCAATGAGGCCATGAATCCTTCAAAACGGCTTCCCCACACAGAGACTAAGCACCCTGCATTGAATAACAAGGCTTTGACACACCTTTTGGAGGCAAGACCCAATTATAAGGGAGACTTTACCTAGCAAATGCAATCAATGTAACCTGGTTTCTTGTAAAATCTCAATGAATCCCCAACAATTAAAAAAAAAACAAGGCTTTGGAGTTTTTCAAAAGAAAAATACATGAACACAAAGAACAGAAGCAATTGTCTAAGGCCACCACATCATCAAATGTGTCTGCACTGAGAGCATCATTCTCAGGGCCTAACCACACTGCTACAGCTCAGAAGCCCTTTACTATTGGTGAAGAGCTGATCCTGCCTGCTTCTAAAGACGTTTGCCATGAGCTTTTAGGAGAGGCTGCAGTTCAAAAGGTGGCACGTGTTCCTCTTTGGCTAACACTATAACTGAAGGAATTGATGAAATAGTAGAGGATATTGAGGCACAGTTGTTAGATAGGATTAATGAGTCATCGTGGTACACATTCCAGATTGACCAGGCTACCAATATTGACAAGGCGACAAGCTTGCTTTTGTGCAATGTTATTTTCCAGGAGAATGTGCATGGGGAGATATTTGTGCACTTTTGTTGCCAGCTAACAGCACAGCTGCAGAACTGTTCAAACCTACGAAAGACACATGTCAGGAAATCTGAACTGGTCACTTTGTGTCAGTATGCATGTATGCAGCGATGGTTGTCATGACCAGATAGCTTTCTGGTTTAACTACTCGGGTCAAGGAGGTCGCTTCTGAATGTGAGTCTACTTGCTGTGGCATCCATAGAGAAATGCTGGCTAGCCTAAAAATGTCACCTGAACTAAACAACGTTTTGCAGAATTGATTAAAATTATCAACCACATTAAAGTCCACACCCTCACTCCCGTCTGTTTGCACAGCTCTGTGAGACGGATGCAGAGCACACGCGTCTTCTCTGATACACGTAAGTGAGATGCTTTCTCAAGGCAGATCACTGGCCAGAGTTTTTGAGTTACGAGAATCGCTCCAGAGATTTCTTTTAGAAAAACAATCACCACTGGCAGCACATTTCAGTGACACAGAATTGGTTGCAAAACTTGCTCACTTGTGTGATATATGCAACCTGCTCACCTCAGACCTCAATCTGTCACCTCAGGGAAGAAGGACAACTGTATTCCACTTGGTAGATAATGCGACTGCCTTGAAAGCCAAACGGGAATTATGGAGGTGTCAAGTGAACGTTAGGGTCTTGACGTGTCTAAAATATTAGCAGAGATTTTGAAAGAGACAGAGCCTGGCAGGGCCTTCTCTCTCCCAGCTGAGGCATGATCACCTATCTCAGCTTTCCAAAGAGTGTGACCATCACTTCCAACCGCAAAGGACCCCTGAACTGAGAAAACAGGGATCTGCAGCCCATTTGTGAATAAGCCAGGTGAACTGACTTTGTCTGTGCTAAACGACGACAAACTACTTGAGACTGCAAATGATGGTGGCCTTAAAAGTATGTTTGACAACTTCAAATCTCCATATGTTCTGGATTTAAGTCAAAGTGGAATATCCTGAGATCAACACAAAAGCACTGAAAAGTTTCCTTCTATTTCCAACATCCCATCTTCATGGAGCAGGTTTTTCTGCAGTGACAGCCACCAAGACGAGATTATGGTGTAGACTGGACATTAGCAACACACTTCAGGTGTCACTGTCTCTCATCCCCCCCAGATGGAACTGCCTCGCTGCTGGAAACTAACTCAGGACTCCCACTGACTCTGCCTCATGGTGAGTGGTACAATTATTTCATTACGTATCACAGTATAATAACAACAGAAATAAAGTGCACAGTAAGTGTAATGCGCTGGAACCATCCTGAAACCACCCCCTTTCCCTGGTCTGTGGAAAAGTTGTCTTCCATGAAACTGGTCCCTGGTGCCAAAAAGGTTGGGAACCGCTGATGTAGAAGAAAGGCCAGACCCACAGGGGGTACTGAGAGCGAGGCTGCGCTCAAGCTGAAGTTGTGAGAGAGCAGCACCAGGCAGAAGCTGAAGCAGACAATTTGCAAAAAAGAGTCTAAAGAGGCGGACATAAAGACAGATAGGAGGACAGAGAGAAGCTTCCTCAAGCTTTGCTCTCTTTATGTTTTCCTGTTCATTCAGTCTTTCCATCACACCTTCCTGCCCCTCTATCTGAGCTAGCTACGTGGGTTTCGTTTCATTGCAATCAATCCTTGACTCAGACAAGTCTTCCCCAGTCTGTTCTTCTCGAAAATGGTTAATATCAATTCAATTTCATTCCAGAAAATACCTTTGAGATGTGAAATAATATGCAGATCCCAAGTAAAACATACTTCTGTTCACAGCACGGATAAGATGCGATTCATTTCCACGGGCTTTTATTGAGATGGAGGTTATTGTTCTCTCCGTGAATCCAGGGAAATCATAATTAAAGCAATGAGAATTTGACTTATTCTAAATCAAACTGCACTGACTGTCATTAAGCTCGAACTAGAGGGCTGATAAGTTTAGACTTCTAAGTCCCCAGTAACTTACAGTGTAAAATATATGTAACACATTCACACAAATGTGTATACACACACTTTCACAAACTAGGAAAATGAGGTTCCAGCAATTGGCAAACTCTCTTCACTCCTATTGATGTATCATAGAACGATACATACCCCTCAGTCAGTACCCATACGGTTTGCTTTCCAGAACACATTTTCTAACCATTCAACAGTCTGTCAATAGAGAAACCAGCTCACAGAGTAGTTTACAGGACTCCCCTAGGCAGTTCACGTAAATATTGCAAACAGCAAGTTTATACTGCCAACTCGCTGCAGATACCCAGAAGAATAAGATTTTACAAGCTCTTTTCCCAAAGGAAATCAGGCTGCAAATACAGAATGATTATAGCTGGGATGATGCTGCCCCCCTCGATAGACATAGCCTAAAGAAATGTCTTCTTTTTCATATAAATAATGATTTTTTAAAAATCATAAAGATTACATGTGCTCACTGTGGGGAATTCTGAAATTCCAAAAAATACAGAGGGGAAAATAAACCTATGTATAAATGCTACCACCAAGAGACAGCTACGGTTTGCATTTGAAGTATTTCCTTCTAGTCTTTTTTCCATATATATAAAATATGCAGACATATATATGTATGGATACATATATGCACATATATGTCTACATATGTACACAAATATATGTATTTATATTGTCTACAAAATTTGAATAATACTTTTATTTTTCTTTTTTTATTCTACTTAATATTATATTCCATGGGAAGCATTGGGGGAAAGACTATTAATGGATACAAGATTTCTCTTTGGTGAGAAAAATACATTCTAAAATCAGACAATGTTTCTGGTTGCACAGCTCCATAAATATACTAAAAACCAGAATTGGCCAGGCAACCTATAATTCCAGCACTTTGGGAGGCTGAGGTGGGAGGATAGCTTAAGGCCAGGAGTTTGAAATCAGCCAGGCAATATAGTGAGACTGTCTTTCTATTAAAGATTGAAAACTCAGCTGGGCATGGTTGTACACACCTATAGCCCCAGCTACTCAGGAGGCTGAAGCAGGAGGATCCCTTGAGCCCTGGAGTTGGGGGTTGTGATGAGCTATGATTGCTCCACTGCACTAGGCAATGGATTGAGACCCCATCTCTTAAAAAAGATAATTTCCTTTAATTTAAAAAAACACATAATTATACACCTTAAACAGGTGAACTTTATAGTATATAAATCATGTCAATAAAACATGTTTTTTAAAAATCTTACTGAGATACATTATATATACCTACTATGTGTTAGACTAGTTAACAAGTATATAGTAGCATGGCTGATAATAAAAGCAAAAAATGTGTATTAAAAAATCTAACAATTCTGAAGACTAGTTAGGATATGGAACTGATAGGAACATAAAACGATACAGTTATTTTGAAAACAATTTGGTAGTTTCTTACAAAGTTAAACATACATCTACCACACAACCTGACAACCCTACTCCTAAGTATTCACTTAAGAGAAATGAATGCATGTGTCCATACAAAAACCTGTACACAAATATTCATAGCAGCTTTATCCATGGCCACCCAAAATTAGTAACAACACAAATGTTCATCAAAACAAGGGATGGGCGGCGCCTGTGGCTCAAGGAGTAGGGCGCCGGCCCCATATACTGGGGGTGGCCCGGCCAAAAAAAAAATGGATAAACACCTTTAATTTATTTATTCCACAGAATACTACATGGCAATAAAAAGGAACCACCTATATAGGTAACAACCAGATGAATCTCAAAAGCGTTATGCTGAGTGGAAGAAGCCAGATAGAAAAGATAAAATACTGCATTGTTCCATTGACATGAAATTCAAGAAAGGGAAAATCTAATCTATTGCAACAAAAAAATGATCAGCACTTGCCTGAGTAAGGAAAAGCAATTGAACATAAAGGAAAGAATGAGAAAAGTTTGGAGAATAATGGAAATATTCTGTGTTGTGACTCTGGTGGTTTATGGTTGTGCATATTTTTCTAAGCTCATCAAATTGTGCATTTATAATGGTTCAGTTTTATTATATGTAAATTATACTTCAGTGAAGTCTATTTTAAAAAATAAAAACCGCATCAAACTGTACACTTAAAGTAGGTGCATTCTGGGGAATGAAAATTTTACCTCAATAAATTTGAGTTTTTAAAACAGGAAAAACATATACTATGTTCATATTTATGGGTCATTACATATATTTTGAAAACATCCTAAATTGCAGCTATACCATTCAATTTTATGGCTGTGTCACACTTAATTACACGTATTCCATTATTGCTGAATATTCAGCAATATTTTTTGTGCATAAAAAAATTGCAATCAATATCTGTGTACATAGAACTTGGTCTAAATTTTAGATTCCGAAAAAAAGAGACAACTGGATCAAAGAGCAGAAATATTTTCAAAGTTCTCAATATATTTGGAGCAATATTTTCTTAAAGTGATTCCCTTCAACTGTGGAGGTAGGAAGTGGAAGAAGTTCTTTCTGTGGGAGAGCGCATCCTAAAAATGACCTGCAGGCCTATTGCTAGACCTTTGCCAGCTCCCCACTATCTGCTAGAGAAAGAATGCAGGCTCTTTAAGAGCCCTTCACAGTCCAGGCCCTTCGCAATGGCTCAACTTTCCTTTCTCGTCTCCACTCTGACTCCCTCCTTCCAGCTCCTCTCAAGCCCATGCACTGCCCTCCAGCTGCACTAGACCATGTACAGACTTACACCACGCAAGTTCACACCTCTGGGCCTTTGCTAATGTGTATTAGCTTATCCCTTTGCTTAAATGTCTTACTCCATCCTTCCTGCCTTCACCTCCCCTATAGCTGCTAAAACCTCATCCATTCTTGGAGGCTCAGATAAAATGCTGGTATGTGTACAAAGCTCGTCTTATCGGAATTCATTCTTTGTTCATACTTCTGGTGTGAGTGTGTCGTTCCCAACCTTGGGTGACAGTTATTTGTACCTTTGTCTGTTTGTCCCCTCCAGTAAATGTGCCTTTTGTGAGCCAAGGCTGAGTGCTGTTTCCTGCTCTATCCCTCCTTCCTACCACAATGCCTGCCGTAGAGTTGGAGCTCAATTACTGGGTACGGAATTAAATTTTCTGAACCTGCCATGAAAAAATAAAAATAAAAGTGGAGGAGGAGAGATGTGGCCAGAGTCCTGTGGGCCCAGGACAGCTATCTGAGAGAATGAAAGAACGAGGAGCAGAGGAAGAAAACCCTGGAGAAATGGATCTCTCTTCCAGGACAATTATATTATAAAAGGGATAAATGCTGACCGACTGGAACAGTTGCTCCTGGCTGAGAAGATGAGGCAAGATGCAGAGCCAAGGCTAAAAACAAGAGCATGGAATAAAACAAAGAGCCCCTGTTTCCCCAGGCCTGGCTCAGGACACCAGGGCGTTCTGGCAAGGAGTCTGCTACCTGTCCTGAGGGACTTGGTTTGCTCTCCTGCACCAGGGCATCACAACCAGCTCTATTAAAAACCCACAGAATAAAGCACAGCAACAAATCCTTCCATGATGTTGCCTCCCCTGGCAGAGAAATGATGGAGGTAAAAGGAAGAGGAATGGGCAAGTAAAGCCAATCTGAATCTCGATAAAATGTCCACAAGGCCAAAAACTTCTAGGTGATGGAGAGTCAGCACCCCCGGCGCCCATCTCTCTGGGGAGGGAGTTACGAAGTGAGAGTGAGGAGGGGAGGGAGTCAAATGGCTTTGTATAGCCCCTATTCTCTCTTCTGACAGCAGCCTGCACAGCTTCCCCCATGCCCGGATGCCAGGAAGATGAATGGATTTATCTGTCTGTTAAATACCATTACCAGGAGCACTGAGGAGAATGAAGAACGGGCCACAGAATCACACGTGAGGTTCTGTCTCTTTTTTTCATAATTAACAAAAAAGCTACAGAAACAACTCCCACGTGTCTTCCTCAGCCCATCTGACCACGAACAACGCACATAACTTCAGGGAATATAAGTCCTCTCCCAGCACCTTGCTCAGCACACCATCAGGCCCCAGGAACTGAAGTTCAAATCCAGCTCACCAGCACAGTCAGGTTCACACTACATCAATAATCTACTTCAAGATCCATTAAGTCTTGTAGGAGCCTATCAACTTTAAAACCCAATAGCAATTTCCATTAAGAATTGCAAGGGTTTTCTCTTTGCCACAGGTGCAAATGATTCTGTTTGTTGAAGGAACTGAGCCATTCACAGGAGAAAGACAAAGAAAAACAAATAAAATTAGTGGTCCCACCTCCAGGTTAAGGGCAAATTTAACAAAATATGTGCAAGATCTGTATATTGAAAACAACAAAGACTGCTACAAGAAATACAGAGATATCTCATGGCAAGTACTAGAATACGTGAATTTAGCAAGGTCATAAAACACAAGGTTAATATACAAAAATCAATTATATTCTTGTATATTAGCAGCAAACAATTGGAAAATGACATTTTAAAATAACTCTATTTACACTAGCACCCAAAACATAAAATACTGAGAATAAATCTAATAAAAGTTGCCGAAGATCCCCACAGGGAAAACTATCAAACATTGCTGAGATAAATTAAATAAGACCTTAATAAATGGAGATATTCCATGTTTGGTCTGGAATGCTCAATCTCATCAAGACATCAATTCTCCCCAAACTAGTCTATAGCAAATGTGCAGTTCCAATTAAAGTCCTAGCGGGGTTCTTTTGTGAAAATTGACAAACTGATTCTAAAACTGATATGAACCCCTCCTTAGAAACATCATTTCTTAAAAAAAATAAAACATCTCAACACTCAAAGAAAAAAACTCATATGGAAATTTGAAGACTCTAAAATAGCCCAAACAATTTTGAAAAAGAAGAATAAACTTAGAGAGTTTACACTAACCAATTTCAAGACTTTCCATAAGGCTACAATAATCAAGGCAACATTTTTTAGTATAAGAATAGATACATAGACCAATGGTCTGGAAGAGCAAGTCCAGAAATAGACCCAATTGATTTTTTTATGGTCAATTGATTTTTTACAAAGATGACAACATAATTCCATAGAGAAAGGATAATCCTTTTCTAAATAGTCTGGGACAATTGGATACCCATATAGGGGGTGGGGTGGAAAAAATGAACCTTGACCTATCCTTCACACCATACACAAACATTGACTTGAAATTAATCATAGATCTAAACATAAAACCTAAACTATAAAACTTTTAGAAGAGAATATAAGATAAAATCTTTGCAATTTGGGATAGGCAAAGTTTCCTTAGAGAGTAATACAAAAAAGCATGAATACCAAAAGAAAAAAAACTGCTAGATTTTAAACTTTGAAAAACATGATTGAGAAAATGAAAAGGCAAGCCTCAGACTGGGAGAAATGTTTGAGATTATATATATGAAACATCTCCTGTATATAAATAGAAATATAAATTTAAACAGACCAGAGAAAGATTTATCAAGAATCGGGAATCTTATCAAGAAGAATTAAAACAATTGAATTAAAAAAAGACATCCCTCAAAAGAAAATATGTGAATAGACAATAAACACATGAAAAGTAGCTCAATATCATTATTCATTGGAGAAATTAACATAAAACCAAAATGAGAAAACACTACACACCCACAAAAATAGCTAAAATTAAAAAGCTTGAAAATAGCGATTTCTGGCAAGAATGTGGTCCAGCTGGTGCTCTCAGACACAATGGTGAGAATGTAAAATGGATTAACCATTTTGGAAGATAATTAGGCAGTTTTGTATAAAATTAAACATACATTTTAGTACATGACCTATCAACTTCATTCCTAAGTATTTGCCCAAGAAAACTGAAGATCTATATTTCCAGAAAGTCTACACAACTATTTGTAAAAACATAGTCATAGTAGCTAAGAACTGGAAATAACCCAAGTATCCAGTGACAGGTAACCAGCAGACATGTTTTTGCATTGCATACAATGAATAGTACTCAGCGATAGAAAGAATCGATAGGGATACACACACACACCACAGGCGAACCTCAAACACATTGTATGTGCAAAAGAAGTCAAAGTAGATTTCATCTATATGGAATTCTAGCAAAAGGAAAACAGATCTACGTAGCAGAAACCAGATCAGCAGTTTCTTGGGAGGAAGAGATTGGCTGCAAAGGGGAATGATGAAATTTTCTAGGATGATGAAAGTGTTCTTTCTCGATTGCAGCAGTAATTACATGGGTGTGTATATTTGTCAAAACTCATCAGATCATACACTTAACACTATGCATGAGGTTTTATGTAAATTATACCTCAATTAATTCAATTAAAAACTACTGATATGTATGTTCCAGCCCCACGCATATTATTTAATTGGTCTGAGATGTATACCGGGCATCAAGATATTTTTTTAATTTCCCTGAGGATTCCAATATATAGCCAAAGAGCTGCTTCTCCAATAGCCTCTCAAGGTGGTGGCGGGCCACATGACATGATATAGCTGTCTCCCAGTCCACATCCCAATAGAGACACCTGCTACTCAGGACACCTCAGTTAGAACTGGCTTTCTGACTCCCACTGAAGAAAGTCATCAAGTTGGTGGTGACATGAGGTGCTTAGCCTCTACTCCTAGTTACAGAGTAAGCACTATGATGATACAAACATGAACACAATGGACAGATGTCTCACTGTGGAGCTCGTAGTCCTCTAAGAGCCTCACAAAAAATAGACCCACCTTATCACATCCAGTAGATGGAGGGCAGCTCTCTGGGAGGCGGGATCCACAGCACAGCAGCCCACTGCAGAGCACACATCTACAGCTGGGAGCCTTGGCCTCCCTAAAGGGATCCTTTTCGTTCATAGAGCATGACTCAGATTTTTTAGCACAGAGTTTTGTGACCTGCCCCTCCAGACATGCTACCCTAGACCCTCAACCACTCCCAGGCACCTGAACATGCCACTCCCTTTCCTGCATGACTTTGCAGATGCTCTTCCCACCCGTAGAATAGTATCGCCTTTCTTCTCCTCTCTTCCCTGTCTCTCTGAGATGCAACATCAGGCCTCTTACCTCTGTGAATTCTTCCTCAATCTTTCCCTCACAGACACAGCAGAATCAAGCCTTCCCTTCTCTCCAGCCTGTAAGCCATATACCTTCTGTGAGAGGAGGTGGGCTTGGCCTCCTTACACACTGCCCCCGACAGCGCCAGTCTGGCACCTCCCCAGCGACAGTAACTGAACTGTCATCAGTCAGTGCTTTCAATGCGTGGTTACTTTTCAACAAATATTTAGCAAGGATATGCTATGTGCCAAACACTATTCTAAGCTCTAAGACAAACAAGATCTCTGTACATATAGAGAAAAAAGAGCCAAGAAAGGGAATCACCAACCACAGCCTCCCAGAGGAGGCAGATGGAGGCCCGGAGGAGCAGGTGGGACTTCCAGCTCCCAGACCCTAATGCCAAATGAGGGAGGACAGCTGGGCAAGTGCTGGAGAAGACAGGGTGGAGGTGAGCAGCACACAGGCCCAGGGACAGCACCGTTCAGGTCCTCACACCAGTGACAGCAAAACTGAATAAGCCGCTTGCTCTTTTTCAAAGTGAAAATGCAGTTGTGGTTAAGGGCAGCCTCGGCTATCAGATTGCCCAGGCATGAGCTCCGCCTGTGCCATCTGACAGCTGTGTGGTCTTAGGAAAGTCACCTGACATGTTGTCCAGTCACCTCATCTGTGAAGTGGAGATAAAATAATGTTACCTCATAAGATCATCATGAGGAGTAAGTATGTCAACACATGCGAAGCACTTAGGTCCGAGCTGGGCATAGAGGAAGCACTCAGGAAACATTCACTCTTCTTATCACTGACTTGCTAATAAAATACCTAGTAGAGTTCTTTCACAAATGTTTTTTAAAGAATAATAATGACGTCATCACGTATTTTGTTTTTCTAAACTATCACCAGTAAACAGATGCCATCGAGACAGCAGTTAACCCCAGAGAACATCAGATCAAAAGTGCTTTGGAGTTGTGGCAGTAGGCTTGTTGAGCCACTTGCAAGAAGGCTGGCTCAGTCCTGCTTGTGATAAAGTGGCCGTCTGAGTGAGATTCATGTCACCTTACTCTGCCTTGCCCACCATAAATGAGTGGAACTAGGGGGTGGACATCTGACCCAATGACATAGGGTCATAGGCTGCATGGCAGTCTCCATAGCAGCCAAGAGGAAAAGTTCTATTCAACAGACTCATGCTAGTTTATCAAAATCCCAAGTCTTAGAAATTTGAATTAAAAAACTAAAGGTTGTGGGAACATAAATCAGCGGTCTCTTTGGGAGCAATATGGCAATGCCTTTTCAAATTTTAAAATATATATTATCTATGACCCAATAATCTTCTCCTTGACATTTACCCTAAAGGAAAAGTATGTGTGTTCATGTGTATATAAATATATATACATGTAGATACCACAAAAAGACATATCTATGGATATTTTGCAACACTTTATTTTAAAAAATTGGAATTTGGAAACAACCTAAATATCCACTAAGAAATGACAAAATAAAATGTGATATAATCATTCAATAGAATGCTTAATAGCACTTAAAAGTAATAAATTAGAACTAAATACATCAATGTGGCTAGATTTTTAAAACTTACTATGAATGAAAAGATAAATTTCAGAATTGTATGTATGGAATTTTGATAGTTATGATTAAAGAATACAGTAAGGGACTTTGATTACTGATAGTATGGCAGCATAGGTATCCTGGCCAGTCATCTCACTGGAAAAACAAATTGAATGTGCTAGATAAAATATTTTAAAATGTGATTAAGTGGATCAATCAGCCGGCAGGCCTAAGAAGGAACACTCAATTGTGTAAAACCAGGAGACCGTGGGGAAGGTGAAGCCCTGAAACTGCCCAACCAGATAAACTTAAGCTTCAGTGTCATGGTTTCTCAGGGCAGAAGATAGGATTCAAAGTTAGGGTCCATGCCTTGTTGAAAGTCAAATGATTATCTATATGCCAGATTCTCCCTGGACTCTCTATTCAGTTCCATTGATATTTATGTCTAGATTTTCACCTAGAACAAAGCTATTATCATAGCATTATAGTAAGACTCAGAATCAGACACTGTAATTCCTTCAACTTTACTCTTTATTTTGAAGTTGATTTGGCTGTCCTAAGTTCTTTGTATGACCACATAAATTTTAGAATCAAAATTCTACATTTATTTTCTTCACAATTTAAACAAAGTTTGAAATGAAAAACAAAATTAAAAATCTCAGAAAAGGCAGAAGATATAGAAAAGAAACATGTGGAAATTTTAGTACTCTGAAAAACTATATCTAAAATAAAACACTTATTTTAAAGAAAATGTTACTTTCTTTAAAAAGAAGCTTTCTAAGATTGTAGTGGGATTGCATTGAATCTACTTATATTGAAACAATTGAAGGAGAAATGGCATCTAAAACATCACCCCTTCTGTGATCATTGTCATGTTTCTTTTGGACCAACAGTTTACATCACTCATTGAAAAATAATCAGGTATACAACAAGACAAGATAATTTTAATGAAAACCAAGAGATAATAGAAAGGGATTCATTACTAGACTTGTAGTTCTAGAAAAAGCAAACTAGTTTGTTTGGATGGCATTTCCCTCTGAGAACTACCATAAAAGATGAAACAAACAAATAAATAAATATCCATATAAGAAACAAAATGTCCAGGAGAAATCCCATCTTTCTGCCTACAGGACCAAAAACATGGGGACTTATAAATCAGATACTATAGCAAGAATCTCCTCTTTTCTCTCGTAAAAATGTCTTGAGAAGGAACCCACTTTGGGAACTATGAGAATAAAGGCAGTTAATGCTCGAAAAGAATCCCTCTATTCCTGGCAAGAAGAACCAAGAAGATAAGCCCCTGTCATCAAAGAGCATGGGAGAAATCTACATTATCTTTTTTCTGTCTTTTTCTCTCACCACCATGTCCCAAAGGTGACCTTAGTTCTGTGACACAACATGGTAGCATAGCAGGAAGCCAAAGGCAAGGGAAAGCATCGTTATTTCTAGTAGAACAGGAAACAAGGTTTCTGTGAACCAGAGAGTGATGTTAATCCCAGAGAAGTAAAACTGGAGGAAGGATGACCCTAATCCTATGTGCAATCTGTGTACCCTGAGTTACACATCTGTGAGACAAACTCAAGGCAGCAAGAGAAAACTTTCTAAGATGACCTGACATTAAAACCACTACTCAGAGAAGTGAGCTAAAACTTGCTGTCTGAATCCAGTTGAATTGATTGCCTGATTTAACAAAAAGCACCATTTTTTAGAGGATTTTAACAGGAGTCATAAGCTCAAAAAGGAGTATGCAAAATGTCTAATAAATAATTCAAAATTACTTAACAAAGACTGAAAAAGTGGCCTATTTTCAAGGGAAAATGATAAGATAATCAATGGGTGCCAATATCAAAAGGGCAGATATTGGAATTATCAAAGACTTTAAAGCAGATATTATAGTCATGCTCCAAGAAGCAAGGGTGAACTCTCTTGAAATGAAAAACAAAATTAAAAATCTCAGAAGAGGCAAAAGATATAGAAAGGAAACATGAAAATTTTAGAACTCTGATGAACAATATCTAAAATAAAACACTCACTGGATTGGCTCAATAGAATGATGGAGATAACAGAGGAAAGATTCAGTGAACTCAAAGATAGAACAACAGCAATTATGCAGCCTGAAGGGTGGAGTGATCAAAAGCTTTTTAAAAGAGGACCCCAAGAACTATGAGACAAGATCAAGTTTTATCATTCATTCCTCTGGAATCCCAGAAGAAGAGAATACAGAGCTTGGTGTAAAACAAAATAATTTCTGAAATATGGACAGAAATTTTCCCAAATTTGATGAAAGGCATAACTTTGTAGATCAGGAAATTCAGCAAATTCAAAATGGGATAACTGAAAAGAAAACCTTACCTAGAAACATTATAATCAAACAGAATAGCTGAACACTAAAGATAAGGATGGGCTCAGCACCCGTAGCTTGCTCAGTGGTTACGACTCCAGCCACATACACCAGGGCTGGTGGGTTGGAACCCGGCCTGGGCCAGGTAAACAACAATGACAACTGCAACAAAAAAAATAACCGGGCACTGTGGTGGGCACCTGTAGTCCCAGCTACGGGGGCTGGAGGTAAGAGAATCACTTAAGCCCAAGAGTTTGAGGTTGCTGTAAGCTGTGACACCATGGCACTCTACTGACGGTGAAATAATGAAACTCTGTCTGAAAAAACAAATAAATAAAATAAAATAAAAATGATAAGGATGAAATCTTGAAAGCAGCCAAAGGAAAAAAACGATGAGGGGAAAAGAATGTCACACGACTAGATTTCTCTTTAGAAACACAGAGGTCAGGAGACAGTGGAACAGCATCTTTGGAGTACAGAAACAAAAGAATTGTGAACAGAATCTTATCTCCAGTAAAAATAATTCCAGGAATTACAGTGAAATAAAGCCATTCTTGAGAAAAGGAATAGTAAGAGAATTCAACCTCCCTGAAAAGGCTGAAGGGAGATAAGACTAGGGAGAAACTTGGAATTTCAAGAATGAATAACAACATCAATGGCCTAAAATTGGAAAATATAACGGGCTATTTTTCTCACTTTAAGTTCTTTAAAACTGTTGAGAGATTACATTTTAATTTTGTCTGGTGGAGCTTTCAATATAGGCAGATGCAATACATTTATAGGTAGATGTAATATACCTATATGACAATTATTATAAAATATGGAAAGGCAAAGGCATGTATATTATTGTAAAGTTTCTACATTTCACTTAATGTGGTAAAATCATAACTCTAAGGTGATTGTAAAAGTTAGCTATAATTTCTAGAGTAATCACTAAAAAAATAGAAATAAACAAAATGTCGATAACCAGGGTAGGCGCTGTGGCTCATGCCTGTAATATTAAATTTGGGAGGCCAAGGCAGGAGTCCTTGAGATCAGCCTGACCAATAGCAAGATTCTATTGCTACAAAAAAATAGAAAAATCAGCCACCCATGATCTTATGCACCTGTACTACCAATTACTCAGAAGTCTGAAGCAGGACAATCTCTCTAGGCCAGGAATTCAGGGTTGCAGTGAGCTATGATGACACCACTATACTCTAGGGAGACCCTATCTCAAAAAAAAAAAAAAAAAAAGTCAGTAATTAAATCCGAATGAAATACTAAAATTAATATTTTAAAAATTCATTAAAAAGTAAGGTAAAGAAAACATTAACAAAAATGAAAGGGAATGAATAAAAGCAAATAATAAAATGATGTACCTAAACCAAACCATCTCAATACATTAAAAGCAAATGGTCTGAACACATAAATTATCAGATTGGATAATAAGAAAATGAGGCCAACCTACATACTTTCTACAAGAAACCCATTTTAAAAATAATCACACATATAGGTGAAAATTTTAAAATATATCATGCAAGTACTAGTCAAAAGAAAGCTGGAATGTCTACATTAGCATCAAAGTAGACTTTAGAAAAACAATTATCACCTCGCATAGTAAGTAGGATGATGGAATTATAAAATGAGTGTAACTATATAGTTTCTTAACTGTCCAAGGGAGTGAGAATGAATGGATGGAAGCCCTGGAGACCTTCTGAAGAGGACTTCCAAAATAGGATGAAGCCAGGTTGTCACCTGAGGGAGATGAGAGCTAGGAATAAACGACTGAGTGGCAAAGTGAAGGGAAGTAAATGCTGGGGCTGTTATCTTTGTCATCCCTTATGTCTGTGAAAACATGATGTTCTCACTCCCTGGCTCAGTTTACAGAGCAGAAAATGGAGTGGAAATTTGGCCTAAAAAAGGCAATGTGAGTTTTCTCTTGTTGAGAGGATGATCTGTTCAGTAGCATGTGCTCTGGGCCATTTTCCCAGGGAATTCTCCACCTGGCTCTCCCTGAAGCTGGTGATCCACATTCCAAATCCCAGAATTTCAGAGGGAATATAGTCCAAGAGATCATCCAGCCCAAGCCCTTCATCTTAGGGATGAGAATCCCAAGGCCCAGAGCCCAAAACCTGCTCTTGAAAACAAGGCTCCACCATTGCTCTTCTAGAATGCACGGCTTCTTTTGCAAGAAAGCTCCATGGGATTTGGATAGTAGGCAAAGGCTAGATAATATAAGATGCCTACTACGCAGAGCTGGATGGTCCACATACACATCAAGTAGAACTCTGCTCCTGACTGACATCGAGGCCAAAGTCAGGGTGAAAGCACCAGGGAACCAGCACCATGGACAGTGGCTGAGAAGCATTTGCAGATTATTTTATGCTAATCCTTTGGATTAGCATCAGTGTCATTAGCATACTGACATTTGCTGGCATTTACTAAGAGCTCACTCTACACAGAAACCTGAGTCATGCAGATGGCATAACACAGGGCTCTTGCCCTCAGGGATTCACGATCAAGTTACAAATTGGGAAACAAAGGTAGGACACTGAGGAAACTATTTAATTAATTTACCTAAAAGACATGGTGGAGACATTAAAGTTCATGATCAGATGATCAGGCTGATCTGAAAAATATCTTAACTGGGTACACTGAGGAGGAAATGTGGTGGCAATGAGATCTGAACAGGGGCAGTGGTTGTGAAGCTATTACCAGAGTCCAAGCGAGAAGTTCCAGGAGTTTCAACTCTTCCAAGAACAGTAGAGAAGATGGAGAAGAGGATTTGAGACAAATCAATATAATTTCATAACTGAGTGGAATAAAGAGAAGTCATAGATGGTCGTTCCCATGTGTCTGGATTAGTTTGCTTACTAATTTCCACAGAGCCAAGCGAAGAATGCAGGAAGAATAGCTGATGTGAAGGAAAGACCATGAGTCTGATTTTAGACATTTAGAGTTGAAGGTGCTCAGGGGTAGAAGTCGGACAGGCAAGTAAACATTCGGGTCCAGAGATAAGGAAGGCGATCTGAATGAAAAAAGAGAAATGGGAGTAAAAGCGATGGGAGAGGATAAGGCCACTCGAGGAAGGAAAGCCTCAGGAAAAACTCACATTTTAAAACAGGGAAGCAGGGAAGAGACCTCAATAAAAGAGACTTTGAATTTTGAACAGCCAGAGGTTTGCCCTAGGTATGTCAACATTTAGTCAAAATTATCACACGGTGGTTTGGGTAACAGAAACCTGGGGGTCCGAACCTTTCAGAAGAACACTAAACTAGAATTTCCTTTTTGGTTTCTTTAAGGGTAGACGGTCCAGAAGCTCCAACTCTTCATCTCCTGAGGATTTTGTGAACATGAATCAAGTCTCACCAAGCTTTTTAGAGATGGGTCGATGTGCATTGAATATGAGGGACCCCAGGGGACACAAGCCCAGAGGACCCCAACTGTCTACATTTGAATACAAGGCATGAGAGACTCCTTAAACACAGAACTGCTTTCTCTTCGATTCAGGATCGATACTACTCACTTTTTCCCCATGGCCAAATTTCTGTGTATTTTTATTTAAAAAGAAGAAAACTCAGCCCTGAGAGTTGTGATTCATCTAAGCATCAGCTCTGAAGCTTCAGAACCGTGACTAGGAAATTACCACCTCATGCACGTTTAGGCTTGATTATAGGGGTCTCAGCAGAGTCGATTTCTCTGAGATGACCAACATCTAATGGCCTCTATCATATAATGATTCAAAGTACATTCCATAATCTGTCCTTTAATCTTCTGAGTCAGGGAAACACCTGGCTAAAGTTTTTAGGAAGGCATAAGCAGGCCCTTTTTCAAATGAACAACAGGGCCTCTCTTCTGGACTGCTCAATTAAGAGGGGCAGGAAAAGGGAAGGAGAATGACAGTGAACATGAAACCTTCACTGGTCCACATCTCGGTCTCTGATGCTATTGAAAAATACCCTCCCTGCACACATCAACAACAAATCTGTCAGAATTCCCAGTAGCTGAAAGGAGGCAGAACAGATGTGTGTACTGGGCTTCCACAAAGAAAAAAATAGCATATCTCCGATTGTATGGGAAGCCCGCACACTGTACTCCAAGCCTGAATTATTGTACACAGTTATGACTCAATAAAAAATAATTAGAATGTCAAAAAAAAAGAAAGAAAAAAATAGCAATATCCTCACATGTTACAGATTTGGAGTTATTCTTTCAATAAATAAGTACATGAAGATGATTATTTCGTTTTAAAAGTGCACATGGCAAATAGCTGGCCAGACAGACACTGACATGGATGTGCTGTAGGCTTATACATTTATTTGCAAAACACAATGTAATAGAAATGGACATCATACTTTGCATTTATATAGCAACTATATCTCCAAGGAACTCAAAGGATTCTGCAGCCATTACTTGATTCATCCCTATTACAAGCTTGTAAAATGAAGGAGAGGCCAGGATTACTCATCCCATTTTATTAGAGAGGAAGCAGAATCCCCAAGAGGATACATGGACTGGCCAGGGCATATTGTGAGTCATTTATTTGCTCAAAACCATATAGGGGATGAAATTAGTCCCAAATTGTCCTTATACCCACCAATTTTTACCTGCAGGCTTCTGAAAAGGAAATGCTTCCGTATCTCAGGCTTGTGTTTATGGCACAGACCACCGAGTGGACAGTGTTGAGGAGAAGAGATGAAGTTAGCAAGTGCTTGGCATTCCCTTTCCCTCCAATTGGATACTCCTGGCTGCATTCCTATGAATAGACACAGTGCTCCTGACAGAAAAGAGGGGGAAGTGTTCCTGCCATCACTGCCCTGGGACCAAAAGGCATTCCAGTGGTAATTAATGATGTAGACCAGTGCTATGGACGCTGCACCCCGGCCCCAGCCCCACTGACTGCCATGCCCCACGAAGAGGGCATCTCACCCACACTTGCCTTTCTCTGCATCTGTGACTGGTACAGATGTGAACAGCATTGTGACTCTCAGGATTTGCTCTCCAGTGGCCACTGACAATGTAGAACAGGGCTGTCCACAAACACAAGTCATATCTGCAATATTAAATTTCAAGGGAGCCACAGATGCAAGCCACATATGTAATTCTAACATGCCTTGTAGTGACATATACCAGAGTAAAAACAAACAGGTGAGAGTAACTATAATAATATATTTTATTTAAGCCAATATAGCCAATAGATTATCATTTCAACATGTCATCAATACTAAAAACAATTATGAGATATCTCGCTTTTCTTTTAACTTTGAAACCCACAGTGTATTTTACACTGACCAAAACATCTCCATTTTGACAAGCCACATTTCAAGTACTCAGTAGTCACAGACAACTAGTACCGGGCCTAGAAGGATGCATGAATGGAGGCTTGGAAGGGTTGAGTTGTGGGTCCTGATTCTGACCAACTACAAGGGTGACTTTGTATAGTGCTTGACAGGTTGGATGCTGGAGCCAGGCATTGATTTCCATTTCCACATCATGACAGTTACTTAGACACTGTTGCTTCAGTTTCCTTATCTTTGAAATAGAGATAATAACAAGACTTATCTTGTAGGGTTTTCTGAGAATGAAATGAGGAAGTGCTTGGAACCATAATGGGTACAGTAAACAATATAAAGGCATTTGCTGATATTATAATTACTATTTCCCTGGAATCCAGTTTCCTTTTCTGTAAAATAAGGGTGTTAAAAATAGATGATTATTGAGATCTCTTCTTGCTCATGATTAATGAAACACTGGGGTGGGGGTCCAATCCCAGTGCTATGCCTCCTCTCTGCACATTAGCTCTGAAGCATGTGCCAGGCAGGGCCTCAGATCCAACCCGTTTCCAGTGGACACTTGCAAAGTGCTCCTATGGCTGGCCTGGGGTGAGGCAGGCATAAGGACTCATCCCTTTTGTTACTCATGTTAGAGCTTGTTCTCTCCACTCTAGGCTCATATAGATGTTCTCCAGGACAGCCTCCACCTTCTCACAGCTACCCTCCACAGATACTTACAAAGTTCCCAATTATAATTCCTCATCCACTTGAAATCTCTAACCTAGAAAAAATCCAAACTGTGCCTGCAGTGTAGAGCAAAACCCATCCTTTTCTAAGTGCCTCCAGCACCAGCTAATAGAAAAGAACCCCCCAGAGATGGTGACCCTGAAGTCCTGCACACCAGCTGTTCTCAAAGCTGAAAGGTGAAGGCAGAAGCTGAGTGGCTGAAAAGCCAAACATTTGAACAGTTGTGAATGAAGAGACCGAAATCAGCACAGTATTTTCCCAGATGTACTCTCAGCAACAGCTATTTGGGGACTGGAGCTCAAGGAATTCCTGCTGTCTGGCTTCTTCCCTCTAGAGACCAAACTGAAGAATTATAGAAATTCAAGGAGAAGACAGCCCAGGGAATTAGGTGCCTTATCTTCAGGGAGATTGGCAAGAGGAGAGCACGTCTCCAACTCATCTCCAAGGATTCCTTCAGTCCACTCAAAAGCTGAAATCTACCTTGGAGGGAAGGATTGTGCAAACAAACATGTCTCAGCATCGGGAATCCTTCCTACCCAGGACACAAAACAGAAGGACGACAGGGCTGCTCATCTGGAAAGAGAAGAACAAAGCCATGCCCCCCACCCCACTGCCAAGCAGCGGTTTCCTCCTCGCTGTTCATGTAGATTTGCTAAGATCTACATTCTCCCACCTCACCTGGCCCTTACAAGAGACCACCCTGGAAAGAGAGATGCCAAAGAATTAGAAGCCACAGACCTACCCATGAGAAAGGACTCCAGACCAATCACTGGGCAAGAATGAAACAAAACACCTCCTTGGTCCAGAAGGAGACAAGAATAAAATGCAAAAATTCTTACATTCAAACACCACTGAGTCTTACATCACCAGATCCTGACTCCTTTTCCTTCTCTAGGCTGAACTAGAGAGTTATTTTTATAGTATTGGGTACGGTAAACAATATAAAGGCATTTGCTGACCTTATGATTACTATTGAGCACAGTATTACTATGAGCACAGTATTTTCCCAGATGTACTCACCGAATCTGAAATATTTCAATATTCTGGTCCAGTTGAATTCAGTTAGGGACTGAATGTTTTTGTCCTCCCTCCACTCAAATTCGTATGTTGAAACGTTATCAACCACCCCCGATGTGATGATATCAGGAGGTGGAGCCTTTAAGAGGTGATTAGGATTAGATGAGGTCATAAGGATAGAGCTCCCATGAACAGGATTAGTGCCCTTCTAAGAGTTATGGGAGAGCTTGCTTCAACTCCGTGCTCTCTGCTGCATGAGGATACAGTAAAAAGTTGATAGTCTTCCTGGAAAAGGGCATTCACTAGAACTTGATTATGCTGGCATCCTAACCTTGAACTTCCAGCCTCCAGAACTATGAGAAGTAAATATCTGTTGTTTATAAGTTTATGGTATTCTGTTATTACAGCCCAAATGGTTTTAAACAGTGCCCCTAAACACCCATATCTGAGAGACCATAGCTTCCCTTTGTGACTTGCTGAGAGCTCAGTTGTACACATAAAGAATAAAGAATACTGGAATCCCACCATTCTAGTCAAAGGAGCTGGTTGTGCCCTAATACAGTAGAGCTGCCACCACGGGTGCCTCAGTTAGCACCACCATTCCTCACCCCTCAGCCTCTCCCCAGCTGAGCCAGGGTGCTGAGAAGGGCAGGGTCGTCTTCAATGCAGCAGCCAAACAACTTCACCCCTATGCAAGCAAGTCCCAAAGGGAGGTTCCTGTCTGCCCTAAGAAGGGAAATGAAGGTCCTCCAGGTCCTGGAACATGGAACAGCGAAGAGAGCTGAATATTTCCACATGTCAAGAACAAGCAATTTTTGCTCTGAAGTTCCCTGTGGTCCCCAGTTTCTGTCCCTCTCCAGGCCTGTTTCTTCTGCTCGTTAGGTAAATGTGCCAACACAAGGAAAGAAATCACGGTCTCTTTAGCTTTCCCCACTGGCCCTGTCAATCATTCCGAGGAAGACAGTTCCTGCCACATTGCTCAGAAAATGGGCCCCAAAGCGCCAAGGAACAGCTCCATCCTAGAAATGTATTTACTTAACACAGTGTTTCCTCTTCACACCTCGACTCACCGCTGCTGCCAGCAACCCCTGGTTCCCAAGTGCCATGGGGAAGTTTTATCACCTGGGAGGGCATTCGCCACTGCTCTCTCCAAGTCCCTCCTCCATCATCAGAGCAGACAGACTGTCTGGCTGTTTGGAGATGCGGCCTCCCCCGGCGAGTCCTCTCGGTGGCTGACAGAAGGTTCTCCAGCCGGCAGGCACAGACTGGGGCCGGCGGCACCCACAGAGCATTTCTGAACACATGCTGCGCTGCCTGGCTGGGGCTGCCTCCTCGGGCTGCCTAACAGAGCCACTCTCCTGGGCAAGGGAGAGACAGAGGGTCTGAAAACAGCATCTTTGACAAGGGTGCCCCCCGGAAATGTGGGGAGTGGGCAGAGAATAGGGCATCCAGCTCATGCTTGAACAGGCAAGACTGCAGAGAAAGGACAAGGTGGTCCAAAGAGAAGTTCAAAAACCATCCAGTCCTCCCACCCACGCACAGGAGAGAAAACTGAGTTTCAGAAAAAACTAAAGTGTATTCCATAGTAGTTAGGAGCAAGGGCTTTGGGGTCAGCCTGAACCTGATTGCAACTCGAGCTCTACAACTCGCTTGCTCTAGCACCTTGCACTTAACCTCCATGAGCCTCTGTTTTCTCATTTCTAAAATGCGTTTAAGACTTACTCATATGTGGTTTGTGAGGCTCACGTGAGAAAGGGAAGTAAATAAAGCACTTAGCACAGTTTTATTACATCATGTGGCCAAAATCATCCATAGAATTCATATCAGACACAGGACTGGAATTTGGCTCTTTCAACCCCCAGATTAGAGCTCACTTCCTTCAACACCAGGTCACTCAGGTAGGAATTTCATTCATCTACTAATAATAGTGACTTAAAGAAATTAAGGTAGTATTCTTTTATCAATATAAATTACAAGCAGAGAGAGGCTCTTTCTAAAAGAAAAGATATTTATTTGAAAGTAGAGATGGCAGTGGGAAAACACGTGCCATAGTCAACTGTGTGTGTTTTCAGGGAGGTAAAGGAAAACAAAGGTTTTTAAAGGAAAGATGAGAATTACGTAACTATTTTGAAATAATTATCCTTAGCTACAAAGATTAATAACAGGGGTGACACCAGTGTGAGGCTGGACCGTTTGCTGGGCAGATGTCCTTGCAGACACATTTTTTGGGCCTTTGTGCAAGGCTATGTGAAAAGTTACAGAGCCAAAGATTATTCCGAGGCACGAGACAAAAGGAAAACAGAGGCCCGGTTTGTGCAATGAAAATGGCCATATTCCATCTGGGTGCAGGCGGGGTAAGATTTCCAACCAGGCCGGGAAGAGATCCACACATGGGTAATGGCGAATGCGGGGTTTAAAGATCAGGAAGTGGAGGGTCGGGATATTCCCTTTACTGGGTTGGACATCTGTTGTAAGGGTGGGGGTTGGCCCATTTACCTTTCCCAGGGGGGCATCTGGTGGGGTAGGGTAGGGGGTTAACCCATTCACCTTTCTTAGGTGGGACATCCGATGAGAGAGGGTAGGGGGTTGATTCTTTTAGGCAGGTCCACACTATTTGGGCAGGGTTTGACCCTGTCACTCTGGTTTTCACAGTCTTTTGTGATAGTTTTTGCTATCAGACACACAAGCTTGAGAATCCTGTCTTCATAGCCTTCGTGGTTTTTTATAAGTTTTTTTTTAGTATTAGTGACTTCATTTTAATTGTGACAACTTTTGTAATCTCATATAAATTAAGACCAAATGTAAGTAGTAGAGCATTGGTAAGGAAGGCCAATGACCCTAAACTTCTCTTTTTTTCTATCATTGTGAGCACTTGGCTTTCATCCTCAAGGTCACAAAATAGCTGCTGCTGGGCTCCAGCCACCAGGAAGAAATGGAGTGGAAAAGGCAACAAAGCATTTCTTCAAATATAGACAGCCCTCTTTAAAAAGATTACCTAGAAGCTCTATTCTGTTTCTATTGCTCCTAATTGGCTACCCCTGGCTACAAAGGAAATTAATACCTTTATTTACAAAGAAGGGGAGGGGGCAGGCACAATGGTTCACACCTTATAATCCCAGCACTTTGGGAGGCCAAGGCAGGAGGATCACTTGAGGCCACAAGTCTGAGACCAGCATCTGGGCACCATAGCAAGACCCCCATATCTATAAAAAAAAAATTTAATTTTAAAAATTATTGGGTGGTGCCTGTGGCTCAGTGGGTAGGGCACCAGCCCCATATACCAAGGGTGGTGGGTTCGAACCTGGCCCCAACCAAACTGCAACAAAGAATAGCTGGGCATAGTGGTGGGCACCTAAGCCCTAAGAATTGCCTAAGCCCAAGAGTTGGAGGTTGCTGTGAGCTGTGTAACGCCACGGCACTCTACTGAAGGTGATAAAGTAAGACTCTGTCTCTAAAAAAAAAAAAAAAAAAAATTATCCAGGCACTGTGGTGCATACCTCTAGCCCTAGCTACGTAGGTTGAGGAGTTGGAGGTTCCAAGACCATGTGCCATGGCACTCCAGTCCAGGTAACAGAGAAAGACCCTCTCTAAAAAGAAAGAAAAAGGAAGGGAGGGAAGGGAAGGGAAGGAAAGGGAGAAAAACAAAGAGAAACCAAAGGAGAGTGAAGACTGCAGCTGGAGTGAACAACCTCAGCTTTTCGGCCGCATTCTTGCAGTTAACAGGGTACGTCACCCATTGCATCTGCATCCCATCTGGGACCTGAGGAAGAGTCTCTGGATATTCCCCCTCTATTCCTGGGGCTGCTCAGGATTCCAGCCTGGTCTGGAATCAGTGTCCTACCACCTCACAGCACCAGGCCATGCCTCGCTGCTGCTCACCGACAAGGGCCTTGCAGAAGGCGTTAAGGCTGCTGTGGAGAGCCCTGTGGTGCCCACAGCTTCCCTCAGTGACTCTGAGAACGAGGGGTCAGGTTCCTTTCCGCCCTCTGAACACAGCCCATCTGTGGCGGCACCCAAACTCTCCTCTCCCTTCCCCAGCCTCGTCACCTTCTAGCTTATCATGCACTTTATTTTAATACGTCTGCCATATTACCACATCCTTTATCCGTTTCTTATGCCTATTTATTGATGATTGTGAAAGTGAGAATTTTTGTCTGTTTTGCTCACAGCTGCACCTCTGCATATGGGACAGAGCCTGACACACTAGCAGATTCTTAATAAGTGTTTGTTGAATAAATTCACATATTAACATAACTCAGTCTCAGGGCAAATTAGATTCTCCAATCGGGAAAGGCATTTCACAAGAAAGGAATAGATAAGAGCCCAGAGCCATCAGCAATAAAGATAAATAGTCAGATCAAGAAAACAGGCATTCTGCTGAGTGCAATGGCTCTCACTTGTAATCATAGCACCCTGGGGGCCGAGGTGGGTGGATTGCTTGAGCTCACGAGTTCAAGACCAGCCTGAGCAAAAGTGAGACCTCATCTCTACTAAAAATAGAAAAACTGAGGCAAGAAGATCACTTGAGCCCAAGAGTTGGAGGTTGCCATGAGCTATGGCACCATGGCACTCTACCCAAGGTGACAGCTTGAGATTCTGCCACAAAAAAAGAAGGAAGGAAGGAAGGGAGGGAGGGAAGGAGGGAAAGAGGGAGAAGGCACAGAAAATGAATGATCTGGATTTATAGCACAGCTTTATGCACCAGATGAGTGAATACATTCTCTCTCTGTTCTCTAGACAAGTGTTATCATACCCATTCAGTGGATGGGGAAGCTAGGACCCCAGGAATGGCCAGTCCAGTATCTCCTATGGTCCTACTAAATGACTTGAAGTCGTAGAGTCTGGCTCAAGGTCCCATAGCCTACCAGAAAGTAGACTTACTTGTATTCCAAATTGGCCACCACTGGGATCATTGTTCCTTTCCTTCCACTTTCAACTTGCTATTGACTGTGTCTCTCCTTGGAGCTGCTTGTTTACTCTGTAGCTTCCCTGTCACCTATGAGTAGGCCCTTTACAAAATAAGACCACCATGCAGCTGAGAGTGCGTGGAAGGGCTTAAAGGGAAAGTAAATGAACACCCAGATCCAGGCAGTGTCCCCTCCCGTTGGTGTGCGTCAACATTCACAATCAAGGGACGCCCAAGAGACAAGGGAATCAAGTCTGTTTCTAAATCAGCTGGAAATGCTTCTTTTTCCTTCTCTTGCTAAAAAATTAGCAAGCAATTTTGAAAATGCAATGCAAAATCGGTCTCTTTCTTCTGTCTTCTAAACCATGGAAATATACACTGCCAGAGCCCTGATGAGTGTTAAATATGACCTTTTGCAAAGTTTCCTGGCAGGTTAATTTATGATGCTTCCAGATTCTAATGTACCAGGCAGTGACTGTTTATGTGTTTGATGAAGTATTCTTTGTCCAGAGCTGATATGTCTTAGCAGAACTTCCTTAGTTCTCTCCCCCTTTCTCTCTCCTGCTCTTTTAATCTCTCCTTTAGTCAACTTTGTGCTTGGGTATTTAATCAATCTTACTGGGAAGAAAACATGAATATATTTATGAATTCTCAGTCCCTAAGTTGTCATGCATGCTGTATTAGCTTATTACTGTATCTCCAAGATAATTCTTCCCTCTCATCTCCTTACACCTGTGCTTTTGAGTTCAGGGAAATCTCAGCTCAACCAAAATTACTTTTAATGTTTGGTTTGCTACAAGAGCTGCTTTGAGGGTTTCTCTCTTGAACAGGTGTATCTTCTCTTTGCATCCTCATTGGTTTTGCCTTTGTTCTTGTCTGTCTTAGAAAGAAAAATCTAGTGAACCGACTTGAGCCCCAGGAAATTGTTTCAGCCCAAGAATATAACTAAGCTTAATGAGCGTGTAGATGTACTCACGGGGGAGAGGCCAACAAATGAGCATCAGGGGCACAGGGGGCGCAGGAGGCACTGCACCCTTTGAAGGTACATCACAGAAGACAGTTATTATCTACATGGAAGTTATAGGGTATAGGAGATTTGGGCTTTCTTTTCTAGAACCTAGAATGGTGCTTGACACACAGTAGGTGCATAGCTTTTGTGGAAAGAAAGATAGGCAATGAGATAGCAAGGGAAGGAAGGAAGATCATACTCTCCAATATGATGTTCCTCGAATCCTTTATCAAAGTTGTAGGGACCAGAGTTTGAACCTATAAGGCCATTTTTAGATTTTTAAAAGCCCAGGATATACCAGCATCTGAGAAGCTGTTACAGGTGCTAAGAACACCTCTCCCAGCCCCACAGCTCTCTCTATGTCAAACCAGGTATGTGCATGTCTTCCTGCATCTTTGAATGCCCCATAAATGGCTTTACCTAAAGCAGTGAGACAGGGAAGGGTCCAGCAACACAAGAGCTCAAGCAATCGTGAGCTCAAGCAATCCACCCACCTCGACCTCCCAGAGTGCTAGGATTGCAGGTGTGAGCCATTGCACCCAGAAGAATGCCTGTTATCTTGATCTGACTATTTGTCTTTACTGCTGAGCTGCACCAGAGGCCTGGGTGGGGCAAGAGAACACAGATCCGTGAGGAGGCCAGCCAGAGACCTGTGTGGTTTTTCCACAGCCTGGGGAAAGAGCAGGAGGAGGAGGATGGTACAGTATGCCCAAGGTTAGGTGTCAGCCAAGTGGGTATAGCTCAGAGCCCAAGAGAACAAAGGAATGAGTAGAAATGGAATGAACACGGAATCCAGGCTATTGAGGGGTGAGAAACTAAGAACTGCAGGGGCTCCATTATCATTTGGTCTACAGGTTTTCTTTTGTATTTGGAAATATATAAATCATTGATGAGATGTTTTATTTTCTAGCCACTTGGGAATCAATTACATGCATCCCAACTTTATCTGTCCTCCCAAGGAGAAAACTGAGTGGAGCTGGGCAGAGATTTCAGTTGTATGGCACACCTTTGGAGGCAACTTACACGGTGTGACAGTTGCCTCCAAAACTCTAAGACTCTAGAGCAGTGAGCCTCACTTGTGAGACAAAGAGACAGATGTCACCTTGATATTGTGATCCGAAGGGCAACGGGAAAGCTGTGTATCCTCTCTGCCCCACACCTTCTGTCAGCCTTCCATAATGCCTGAAATTTTCCTGTTATTCACTGCTTAGGTTTACTATGCAGAAATACTAATAAAGCACAAATATTACCTGGAGGTGTCATGCAAGCTGGGACAGTACAAAAAACTTGAAAGTCAGACCAAGCTGGGTTCAGATCTCAACTCTCACTCTGTAGCAGTGTGATACCCAGCAAATTACTTAGCATCCCAAAGATTCTGTGTCCTTACTTATAAAACTGTAAAATCTACCAACATTGTTGAATTGTCATAAGGATAGTTTGATTGACGTGTAGCCCAGAGATTGGTACATACTGAGAAAAATGTTCATTCTTTTTACATTTATCTGTGAAAACTGGTATGGTGGGAAAAGCTTTGGATGAGAGTCAAGGACCATGGAGCTACTTTATGCTCTTCCAACACTGAGCTCTGTGACCATGTTAAGTTTACTTTACTTCTCTGAACTTGGGTTTCTCATTAGGCTTGAAGTGGATTCATTTATTCAACAAATGAACATTTTTAGTATGTGGCAAGAGCTGTTTGTCTATCTGCCTGATGAATAAATTAATAAGGGTATGTGAAATAGTGGTAAGCAATAGGCAGACAATTCAAGGGCTGTCTTATGATAAAGAGGTCCCGGGTAGCTACTTCAGATGGCATACCCAGGAAAGACCTATGTGAAGAGGAAAACCTTACACTGTCTCCAAGGACAAGAAGGAGCCAGCCATCGAAAGATGGAAGGGAAATGTTATGCAGGCAGAGGAAACAGAAAATGCAAAAGTTCCCTCAAAAGAGGCATGTTTGGGTGACTTCCAAAGTCCTTTCTGGGTCCAACAGTCTGTTGTGTTCTCTGTGGTCAGGACCTAACTCTGCTTATGATACCAGGACAAGTAGGATAAGTTCTTCTGTGAGCTGATTACCATCACTAAGATGCAGAGAGCAGTGCAGTCAGACTAGTTATTCTAGGGTCCAAAGGAGCAAGGGAAAATCAGAACCAAGACTGGAAAGAGAAAAGTACAGCTGAAATAGCAAAGAACTAGTTGCATGGTGAGCTATGAAGGAAAGGATATTGTAGATAGTGGGCCAGCTTCCTTCCAAAGCACCCAGCAGGGCCCTTTTCAAAAGACCTGTGGAAACAATGGCAGAAGTTGGCTGCTTAGACACTTGGATGCTTTTCCGAAGCCCCTTTGCTGAAGCTGAAGAAGGGCAGAACAAAATCAAAAAGAAACTTCTTGCAGGGACATAGAAATAAGAATCTGGATTAGGAATATCTGGTCTCAAATAACAGAAGAGAGATTCATTCACTAACTTGCTCATTCACTCACTTGACAAATACTTATTGAGAGTCCACTCTTGTAGGCCCTGTTCTCTGGTTGGGCTATATCATTGAACAAAGCAGACAAAAGTCCCTAGAAAAATCCTTACATTCTAATAGAAGAGATAGACAGGTATTGAGTGGCCAAGGTCTTTAACCCAGGCAAGTTTAGGCACATTATTGACTCTAAATATTGAGTGCCCAATCCATGTTGGGCTAATTGGTGACATTATGCTGACTATATCTGGAAACACAAACACATAATAATCTGCATAGATAGGGAGGTTTACCGCCCTCAACACACTTACCTTCTCTCCTCCTCATCCACCCTGCAGGCTCACAAAGATAAAAGGGGTGTGTTCAGGCCCATGCCGCTGAGAGTCTGGGACTCCAACCCAGGTCACCTTACAGCAGAGCTCTGTTCATCACACTCCTATCACTCTGTTACTTCATGCAGCAGATGTCGTCATTCTATTGGAATAACCTATATGAACCTTCACAGACTTTATATTCAAGCGAGAACTGAAAAGAGGCAGGAGCAGAGAAAATTGACTCTGTTGTTTGAAAACAGCTACTTCCAGGTTCGTAGGGCAAAATCCAGTATTGGCATCAGCAGAACAACACCTTTGCAGCAACAAAGGTGTCTTGGTTTTGTTGCATCATTTGAAACATTGTTCCCAGATGTGTAGCATATAATTCAGGTACTCCAAAACTCCTGACATTGGTGACATTATGCTGAAGATATTCTGAATTACCCAATACTCATTTTAATGATTCCTTTTGTTTAAAATAAGCAGATTTGGCTTCTGTTATCTAAAACAAAGAGTCATGACTGCTCCACTTATTAAACCCTTTGTCCCTATTTACCAGCAAGATAGTCTAGGTTTTCTACAGGTCAAAAAAGGAACCCCTTAATAACTTAAAATAATAATTTCTTGCTTGCTCATATATCTTATGCATCCCATATTGGCTGAATTTTCCCAAGCTAAATTTTAAAGTATTTTAAACTAAATAAAAATGGAAATTCAACTGATCAAAATGTGTAGAATGCCCAGAATGTCACACAGTGTTTAGTCATTGTGTCTTTTTAGCCTCCTCTGGTTTGTGACAGTCTCTTAAACTTTTCTTGTTTTGTATGACATTGACAATAGTGAGGAGTACTGGTCACCTGAATAGAGGGTAGAATTTAGTTAATAGTAATGGACCAATGCTACTTCACTACCTGTGACAAATGTACTCCAGGATTGTAAGATGCTAACAACAGGAGAAACTGGGTGAGGGGGATACAGGAGTTCTCTGTATGATTTTTGTAACTTTTCTGTAAATCTGAAGCCATCTTAAAATAAAATGTTTATTTAATTTTTTTTAAAAAAGAGATCACTATCCTAACCCAATATTTCCCCACTTCTCTTGTATTTAGTAGAAAAAAATTGTGAGATGTAACGAAAGCAAAGGTTAGAGGAAAATTTCTGATATTGAATGCATATATTAGAAAAGAAGACCTAAAATCAATTATTTGAGGTTTTGCCTTAGGCAATCCTTTTTTAAAAAGTAAAATTTCTAAAGAAATAAATAAAATATATAATAAAATTAGAGTAGAAGTGAATGAAGTGGAAAATAAGAAATCAATAGAAAAAAATCAATACAATCAAAAGCTGGTTCTTTCAAAAGATCAATAAAATTGATAAATCTATAGTCAAACTTCAAATTACTAACATTAGAAATGAAAGAGGAGCTACTTATACTGATCCTCTGAACTTTAAAAGCATAATAAAAGAATATTAACATTATGAATACCCTAGGCCTACAAATTTGATAATGTATGTGAAATAGACTAATCCCTTGACAAATATAAACTACAAAAGCTCACAGAAGGGTAAAGAGGTAATATGAATAGGTTTATATCTATTTTTTTAATCAAATCCATAATTAATGTCCTTGCAAAAAAAAATGGGTGACTTTATTAGTGAGTTCTACCAAACATTTAGGGAAGAAATCATGCCAGTTCGATATAATCTCTTCCAGAAAATAAAAGTGCAAGGAACATTTCCTAACTCATTTTGTGAGATCAGCATTGTCCTAACAGAAAAACTACACAAACACATTACAATAAAGGACCATATATTCCTCATGAATATAGTTTATTATTTTTTTTTATTTTTTGCAGTTTTTGGCCGGGGCTGGGTTTGAACCCTCCACCTCTGGCATACGGGGCCAGTGCCCTACTCATTTGAGCCACAGGCGCCGCTATTCCTCATGAACATCAATGCAAAAATCCTTAACAAAAATTGGTAAATCCAATAAAACCATGCAGAGAAAGAATTATACACCATGGCCAAATGAGACTTATTCCAGGTATGTAAAGCTAGTTCAACTTCAAAAATCAATTCATACAATATACCACACCAGCAGGCTAAGGAAGAAAAATATGTGCTCATATTAATAGATGCAGAAAAAAATACAACAAAACTTCAACACCCATTCATGGTTTTTAAAAAAAAAACCCTCAGCAAACCAGGAATAGAAGGAAACTTTCTAAACTTGACAAAGAAAAGCCTAAAAACCCCTTCAGCTAATAATATACACAATGGTGAGGAAACTAGATGATTTCTTCTGAAGGTCAGGAACAAGGAAAGGAAGCCTGCTCTCACCACTCTATTCACCATCATATCAGAAATCCTAGAATAATGTAATAAGACAAGAAAAGGACATACAATTTAAACAAATTGGGAAAGAAGAAATAGAACTTTCTCTTTTTGCAGACAACTTGTTTGTCTATGCTGAAAATCCCAAGGAATTGACCAAAAACTTATCTAGGAACAAGAAATCATAGCTAAGTTTCAGGACACAAGGTTGATGTACAACATTTAATTGCTTTCCTGTATATCCATAATGAAAATATAAAATTAAAAACACACTATTATCTACATAAGTACAAAAAAAATTTAAATATTAAATACTTAGGTACACATCTAAAAAAACAAGTTCAGAATTCATGTCAGGAAAATCATACAACTCTGTTGAAAGAGATCAAATATCCAAATAAATGGAAATGTGTACCAAGTTCATGGATAGAAAAACTCAATATTATTAAGATGGTAAGTCTTCCTAACTTGATCTATATATTAGAGGCAATCCTAATCGAAATCCTAGCAAGTTATTTTGTGAACATCAACAAAATGATTCTAAAACTTATATGAAAAAACAAAAGACACAAAATAGCCAACACAATACTGAAGAAAAACCAAGTCAAAAATCTGTTGTTACCTAATTTCAACACTACTATAAAGGTGCTATAATCAAGACTGCATGGGTATTTAAGGAAGAATAGAAGGATAGGAATATCAATAAAAAAATAATACAGATATAGACCTTCTTTCTGCTTTTTACAAAAAAATTAACTGAAAATAGATCACAGACCTAAATGTGAAACTATTAAACTTCTAGATGATAACACAGAAGAAAAGTCAGGTGATCTTGGGTTTGGAGATGAGGTTTTTCAGATGCAACAACAAATGTTCAATACATAAAAAAATGATAAATTAGACTTTATTAAAATTAAATATTTCTGATTTGCAAAAGATACTTTTAAGAGAATGAAAAGATAACCCAAGGACTGGTAGAATACATTCACTAAACATATATCTGGTGAAGACCTTCAATCCAAAATGTAAAAAAGAACTCTTAAAAGTCAATAATAAGAAAGCAAACAACCCAATTTAAAAATGGGGAAAATATCTAAATAGATGTCTCACCAAAGAAGATTCACAGATGACTGACAAGTATATAGATGATACTCAACATCATGTCATAGAGAATTATAAGTTAAAACAACAATGACATACCACTATATACCTATTACAATAACTGAATTTTTTTTAAACCTGACAACATCAAATATTGGCAAGAATCTAAAACAATGCAAAATGGTGTGGCCACTTTGATTATAGTTTGACAGTTTCTTACAAAGCTAAACGTAAGATCCAGCAATCACACTCCAGGGGATTTACTCAACTGAGTTGAAACACAAAGCCTATACACAAATGTTTATAGCAGTTTTATTCATATTTGCCAAAAATTGGCAGCAACCAAGATTCACTTCATTAGGCAAATGGATAAGCAAATTATATTCCATACAATGGAATATTATTCAGTGACCAAAAAAATGAGCTATCAAGCCATAAAATAACATCAAAGAAACTTAAATACATATTACTAAGTCAAGGTAGTCTGAAAAGGCTACAAAATCTATGGTTCCAACTATATGACATTTTACAAAAGGAAATACTACAGAGACTTTATAGGGGTCCTGGATGGGTGTGAGGAAGGGGTAGGTAGGTAAAGCACAGGAAAATTTTTAGAGTGGTGAAACTATTCTGCCTGATACTATAATAATAGATATGTAACCTGCATTTTTCAAGACCCGTAGAATTATAAAATGCAAAAGTGAACCTTAATATAAACCACGTACTTAGTTAACAATGATATGTCCATATTGGTTCATTGTGACAAATATGCTACACTAACATGTGATGTTAATAATAAGGGATACTATCAATGAGGAAGATGTAAGGAAATTCTGAACTATCCGCTCAATTCTATAAATCTAAAACTATGCTTAAAACAAACAAAAAAAAAAGGCCATTAATTAAAAAGAAAAAATCTGGTGACTTAAAACAAAAAGGCTTCTTTCTTGCTCACAGTTCATGTCCATGCCATGTTGGCTTCTTTTTCCCTATTCAAAGACAACCTGGTTGATGAAACCTCCCCATCTTGAATGTCACCAGTCACCAGTATAGAAGATTACAGAGGCTCTTGAAGATGATACACCAGATGTGGTACATTGCTTCTGCTCACATTTCTTTAAGTCATCCAATCACATCTGCCTTTAAAAGGGTGGGAAAGAAATTTTATCATTTCCCCAGAAAAAGAAAACATCAGAATACCATTCATTTTTCCTAATGACCACCACCCCCTGCTCCCTATTTTCTTCTCCAGGCACAGCATCACCACCAGGACATTCTTGCTCAGGAAACTTTTGTGTCAACACATGGAGAAACACGTAGGCTATGTAGGCTGCTCAGAGACAGAGGCTCTGCAGGTCCGCTGATCCCTGCTAGTGACGTTGCTATACCTCAAGCAAGCCCCACCTGCTTAATTGCTTCTTCACTCTGAAATCCCTCCTGAAAAACCTAGCTCTTTTGTGAAGTTCTCCCTTGGCTTCATATCTTTAGTAGCAATTTATAAGAGGGAAAAGTCCAAAGAGAGACAGAAGAAAGGTTGAGAAAAGTGTGCTTCAAAAAGCCTTTGTAGGCAAGAAGATCAAGGACCTCCGCAGCAGCTTTTACTCCATTGAGTATTGCTCAGCAAGATTCTTGACCTATCTCTTCCACCGCCACCACAGAAGCAGGTGGCAGACTACAAAAGGATGTATTAGTTGTAAAGAATTATAAAGTCTTGTTCTTTTCATGGCAGCCAAGAATGCCTTAGACATTCTAAAGCTGAGATAAGTGGAAGAAAAGATTTTACTAAGGATGCCTTGATTTGCATGTGACAAAAATTTGACTCAAACTAGCGTGAACACAAAGAGAATGATCTGACCTATATAAACAAGAAGTCCAAAGGGCAGGGCTCACTTCGGAGCTGTCTGGGTTCAGTAACTGATTTGAACACTATCAGTATCTGAACAGTAGCAGACCTGTCTCTCTAGTACTCGCTCTCTCTCTCTCTCTCTCTCTTTCTCTGACACACACTTCGATTTTCTGTGTTGATTTTATTTTCAGGTAATTTTCCCCCATATGCTGCAAAAAAGCCTTAAGGAGTTAAATCTATCACAAATTTTCAGGAAGTTAGCTCTTTCAGAAAGAGAGAGACAGAAACGAGAGAGGGAGAGGATGGGAGAGAGAGAGAGAATATATCTGACACCGGTTCCAGCAAAAGTACCAGAAGGATGCTGAATGTGCTAATTGATCCAGCCCAGGTCACACAATCATCTTTGAATCAAATGCTGTATTTGGTCCCACAAGATTAATCTGGAGTGAGCTTGTCGGTTAGAAAATATGTTTCTGTTTCCAGAGGAGAGAAGAGAAAGAGAGCCGCAGCCACCAGAGCCCACCACAGTAAGGGCACAGACTCAAGCAAACACACACACACACATTCAGACAGCACTTCATCCTCAAACTACCCATCTTGGAAATGGGTTATGGCTCTGGGATTGTCTAAGGCTTAAGAAGATGCACTCAGTCTTCCACAGGTGTAGCCTTGCTGCTATCCTCCATTAAGACAGGACTCACCTGTGGACACTCTTTCCAGCCTTTTGCTGGTTGAACACTTCCCTTTGTAATATGCATACCCACCTCGTGGCCCACTGAGAGCCCATGGGTATCGTATGGAAAATGTTAGTTTGTGCTTTTCTTTGCATTCCATCATGTAGCCCAGCGATATTCATTCAGCCAGAATTGGATGGATGCCTGGATCTCTGGATCCATTGTTAGAATAAGGAAGATATGGTCCCTGACTCTAGTATCTTTTTATTCTGTCAGGGACAATTAGAATAGCTCTTAACATAACAGAACAGATTTACAAATAAAAGAAACAAGAAGAATAAATTAACTTCATAAGATTTGAATCAGATAGTGATCAGAGGATGCAAGGAAGAGTAAACAAAGTCAGGTTTGCAGAGTTGTGGGGTGCACTTAAAGACGGCTTTTGCTTCTTGTTATTTGTGCTCACATCTTATTCATGTCAGTAATGTGATTCTCAAATGGGAGGGACACATGGTGGATGCAGAGAGCAGCTTGGATGGGAAGGGCCCATGGTGCTTTGATTAGTACAGAAGAACAGACCCCGGGGCTCTATTTCCTGCCCAGACCTAGAGAAGTCTGTGGCTGCCTCCCTTCCCTGGCCACCAGTACCCCACTCATCCCAACCGTCCTCCATCTGGGAGTAGGTAATTTCTCCATTTGCAGAGAGTAAAAGTCCCTCCCATCCTTCCCTCCCTGACATATGCAGACTACACATTAGCATGGTAATGTCTCGTGCCATTAGTGAGTAACGTGCTGAATAATTAGGCTATGAAAATCTAATGGCAGGGATTTTTGTTTTATTAGCAATTTTCCATCCTATTGTGTTAATTTCATCTCATGTCAGCCAGGCTTTCTAAGTAAACAATGATCACAGGCAGACATCATTTCCCAGCTCATCGTGAGTGACTTAACAGACCAGAAAATGGCTTAACTTGCCTTTTGTCTTACAGCCTCTGCCTTCTGTTGATGTCACAAGGTTTCTAGTCCCTAGTTTCTTATGACCCTGGAATATTCATATCCTCTTTGTCTGTGTGTGCCTTTCTCTGCCTGTCTGTTCTCGATCCATCTTCAAGTCCTCCTTGTCCAGACTTGTTTTTCTCCTCCCTTCTACTTTCATGCTATTTCCTCTCCTATTCCTCTGTAATGATATTGCCCTGCCTGATTCTTTTCAAATAACTTTCACATCCATCTTGCAATTCTCTGCCTCAGCTTTATTTTTCCACACCCCTTTTTTAGTTTCTTTTACTTTCCTCTTGAATTCGTCTGCTTTTCCTTCTACCTTACTATCTTCTCATCATCCCTCCTTCCCCCTCCTTCCGCTCCTCCTCATCCTACTTGGCTCCTGGAGCGCTGTCTCTCAGCCTCTCATGCCCTCCAACACATACACACAACTCTTTCTCTCCTTCCTGCTCACCATGATTCCCTGCTGATGGGTGATTAATACTGGGCCCAACCATGTTGGAAAGCTTAATGCTTTTTTCTATAGTGTCCCCAAGTCATCAAACATCTGCAAGTTTCTCCCAGAGCAGAGAAGAAGTTCTGGTACTTAGTATGTTGTTGCAAAAGCAGCTGCCGAGTCCCTGAAAAAGACAGTAGATAAAGATATTGGCAGAATGTACCTGGATCACCAAGTGAGGCAGAGCTGATGAGAGTGGGGGAAGGGTCAGGCTTGATCAGTGGCCCTTTCTTTTTTTTCTGTTAATTTCTCTCTGACTCCAGGAGAGAATAAATCTAGACTCCCCCAAGCCAGGATAATGTTTACTGGCTCTACTCAAATATCCAAGCCAAAGAACTGGAACAAGGAGGTAATATTTCCTTAAAAAAAAAAAAAAAAACAAAAGATGTGACCAACTGCCCATAACTCAAGCACTCAGTCTATGCACCCATAGAAGACCAATAACCTGGCAGGTTGCCAACTGGGATAGCAGTTTGGGACAAGCCAAAGAAACCTATCATTTTCATAATTCCCTCACAAAATGTAGCTAGGAGCATAAATATGGTCCTTTGTATTTTACCTACCCCTGTCTCCTCTTCATTCAGCCACATTTCTTCACATCACCTCTATAATGCTCAACACATACATGGCTATTTGACATCCTAAAAAATCAACTGGCTTAACATCTGAGATTTTAGCCCTACAAAAACTGCTGTGACTCTGTTGAAAAAAGAGATACAGAGCTGGGTACAAAAATCTTTGGTAAAGCACCAAGACCCAAAGGGAGCTAAGTGTTTTACAAATCTCTTCTGTACCCACAACTGTGCAGTGGGAAGTACCAAATAAAATGGAAAATAATTTCCATGAACTCAAGAAAATGTTGATTAGACAATAAAATAGAAATAGGTAACTGTTAGATGGTGTGCAAAGAGCTACACTTTATAACAACACTTTAAAGGAGAAATAGCTAATGTAATTCCATGAAGTCAAAGGTGATTTAAGTCAGGTTTTTAACATTCCTGGGTATAGAAACAAAAACAATCAAAGAGCGAAGGTGGGATGTAAATAGTCTAGGATCACAGAACAGGCAGCCTTGCCTCTGTGAGCAGTGCACACTCACACTACTTAGCAGCAGGAGGCTACAGGGCACTTACACCTGGCACAGACACCTTACCAGCACTACCACAGGACTAGACCACTGAGACCATCATACTTACTGAATCATAGAAAATCTTAGAACAAGAAATGGGCAAGCCGACCTCATTCCTGCCACACCTTCCTCCTCTAAGCTCTTACCACCTGTCCATACCAATATCCTGCATCAGGCACTAAAACACTTCCCCGCTCTGACTGCTGCACCAGCAAAAATCTCCCAGCGCACACGACTTCACCCTGCCATCGGCACATCAGCATTCAGCACCACGGCCAGCGCCCGCGGCAGCAGAAGGGAGACAGACCCAGAAAGGACAGCCAGAAAATATAATCATTCTCTCTTAGGCAGCCATGGGGCTCCTATTTCTTTCTCTTGTTTCATGTGCTTTTTCCTTCTGCATCTACAAAGGGCCACTGTGTCTGGGTTTCCATAAAAATTGACTGTGTTTTACTAACATATTCAGCGATTAACTGGTAGGGGAAGAGAAAAGAAAGCACCCCTCCACACCACTGCATATGAACATAACTCCCTCCGTCTCTAAGAAACTGGTTGTTTTTGGCAAATACTGTAAACTCCTTCCCATGTCCTGTCATTTGGCGACTCAGGCAGAGAGCAGGCCCTGAAATCAAGCTGTGTGGCCTAAACTCTACCACATAGGAGCTGTGTAACTGGGCAAGTCAGCTGCAAAATGGAGATAAAAACCATACCAACCTTGTTGGTTTTGTTGTTATTATTGTCATGATCATTGTGATTAGCTGGCCACACTGGCCATCTTACTGTTGCTTGAACACACTCCAGAACATTTAAGGCCTCGTGAAGGCATACTAGAGTGATTTAACTCACCCTACATCACCTGAGCAATCCATTCATGACTGTGTTTCCAAAACCCAATGTACACAAGAATCATCTAGGCAGGGCACTAAAATGTACATTCCTGGGCCCAACCCTGGAGATTCTGATTTCACAGGTCTAGCATGGAGCTCAGGGATTTTACATTTGTCAAAAGCTCTCTATCTGGTGCTGGACAAATCGCAGGATGCCATTGGCTCACAAAGCCGTTGCTCTTTCCTATGTTAGAAGCTTTCTCCCAAGACAGTCACTATTCTTCTCTCTCATTTTCTGCAGATTACCAGGTAAACCTTCCCTGATCACACCCTTCAACACCTCCCTCTCCACTGCTTTATTTTTCTTCCTGAAGTTTGTAACATTTTGATATACTAAATATTATTTTTAACTTAATTTTTATTAAATCATAACTGTATACATTTATGGGGTACAATGTGATGATTCGATATACAATGTGGAATGCATAAATCAAACTAATTAATATAACCATCACCTTACTTACTTATTTTTGTGGTATGACATTTATAATATATTCTAAGTTGTTTTGAAATGGACCCTTGCATTGTGCACATTAGGTGAGATCCCACCAAATACCCTCCCTCCACTCACTCTTCTGCCTGTGCCCCCCCCTGCCCTCCTTCTGAATTGTCTCTGAATTTTATTGTTCCTACGAATGTGTGTTTATATATTGGTTTCATTGGAGTACATTGTACTCCAGTATATTGAGTACATTGGATACCTTTTTTTCCATTCTTGAGATACTTTACGAAGAAGAATATGTTCCAGCTAAATAGTATTTTTGTGTTTTCATTTCCTCTTTCCTCTTTTAGAACATAGCTGTATGAGGACAGGAGTTACGTGTTGTTCGCTTGTGTCCTTAGTGCCGCTAAATGACACCTGACGTGTAACAGGTGTTCAGAAACACTGGCTGGGTGCAGTACACATATTATTGTTATTAAAATGATTATTCAGGGATGGTTTTCTCTATTTTTTACAGTAACAAACTGAGACATAAACAATGTGGCCCACCTATAAAATACAAGCCTATAGAATAGAAAATAATGAATTCTGAGCCAACCCTTCAACCTTTTATACTAGAACATCACAGAAGCCAAGGCAAAATTCAAGACTTAGCCTGGGAGGAAGGCCGAGGAACATCCTCAGTAGCTGCTCTTCACCTCCTCTTCCTCCACCCAGAAGCTTGCGCCAGGCACTGGGGAGACTGGCAAAGCTCTAAGGCTTCCTTGGCCCAGTGCGCATCCCAGAAGACACACCAAGAAGTCCCAGCTTCCATGGGCCTGCTGGTTTCAGACCTTTGATACTGGTGTGGACAGGACTCAGTGCCAAGAAGGCCATGCCACCAGTGTTCAGATATACCAGGATTCATCTCAGACTCTTTTCCTCAAGCTCAGACTTCTGTTCTTCCCTCAGTGAAAAAGTGATCCATGTGAAAGGTGTAGGGGGATCATTCTGAACTCCTGCAAAAGGAATTTGCTTCCGAAGTGGCCAGAGTCTCCACCCTAACCTGTTCATGTAAGTCCTGGGCTCAGAGTCAGAAATGAGGGAGAAGGTGGACCTGACTTCCTCATAGGCAGAAAGGCAGGTTGCACAAAGTCCTCTGGCTCCATGACTGTTCTACTGAAGAAGGGCCTCATTATGGAAAGAATAATTCAAACTTGAGCTAGGAGAGCCCATCTAAGCCATGATTTTTTCTAATCTCTGAGCTTTGTTCAGCCAGCCTGGACAATAGCAGACCCTATCTCAACAAAAAAAAAAAAGCGAGAGAGAGAGAGAGAAATTAGCCAGGCATTGTGGTGGGAGCCTATAGTCCCAGCTACTTGAGAGGCTGAGGCAGGAGGATTGCTTGACCCCAGTAGTTGGAGGTTGCTATGAGCTATAGTGATACCATTGTACTCTAGCTTTGGAAATAGAATGAGTGAGACCCTTGCTCCAAAAGAAGAAGAAAAAGGAGAAGGGAAAGGGGAGGGGAAGGGGGAGGGGGAAGAGGAGGAGGAGGAGGAGGAGAACTACTTGGGATAAAACAGGGTAAGAAAATGAAGAGATAGAAAACTCTGGGCCTGCTACAAGAGGGCCTCTAAAACCAAGATCAGTTTATTAAAAGTGAGTCCTGGAAGACCAATTCACAAACCAGGTCACTAACCCATGCCAGGCAGGAAGGAGCATGTTCTGCCCTAGGAAGTCAAAGGAGAACCTCCATGGTCCAAAAGTCACAGCTCCACAGCACACAAAAGAACAGCATGTGCAATTTGCTCAACACCAGATAGACAGCTTATTAAAAATGCAGAACCCGGCTCAGCGCCTGTGGCTCAACGGGCTAAGGTGCCAGCCACGTACACCTGAGCTGGCGGGTTCGAATCCAGCCTGGGGCTGCCAAACAACAATGATGGCTGCAACCAAAAAATGGCCGGGTGCCTGTAGTCCAGCTACTTGGGAGGCAGAGGCAAGAGACTCACTTGAGCCCAGGAATTGGAGGTTGCTGTGAGCTGTGATGCCACAGCACTCTATCCAGAGTGACAGCTTGAGGCTCTGTCTCAAAAAAAATGCAGAACCTCAGACTCCACTCTAGACCTGCTAACTCAGAATCTCTAGGATTGAGCCCAGAAATGTACATTTTTATACCTTACAGAGATGATTCTTGTGCACACTGGGTTTTGGAAACAGCCATAAATGGGTTGTCGGGTTGAGGCAGTGCGATTCAGATCACTCCAGTAAGACTCTGTGAGGCCTTCCATGCTCTGGACGCTGCACTTGTGGCTGAGCTTCCTGGCACATGCAGTTGAGTTGTGGCCTCCCACCCACACAATGGCAGATGATAGACCCAGAAGGAGGTTGGGAGGAGCAGATGAAAAGCTTTGTGGATTGGGCCAAAAGAAGAGTAGAGCTGCACGCAGAGCAGAGGTAGATGTTGCTGAGTCCTCAGGCCTTGGCCCTGATGTCAGACCTGGATTTCATCCTCAGGACAATGGATGTACTCAGTGGGGAGGCAGGTGGATGGGAGGGAGTGGGGAGGTCACGCTGGGAAATTGGTACCAACCCACTCCCACATCTCACCGTGTGGTATACGTCATGTCCATATTTACCTTTCACTTCTTTCTACTCCACTATGAAGAAAATCACAGAAGCACAGAAAAACTCGTGAGCAAGAAGCTTCAGAGGTCCCCCAGCTCAGGCCCCAGCCAGTGCGGTCCTGTCTCTTGTCTCTGTTGTCCTCTCTCCTGCCAAGTGTGAGGTCTGCTCAGGGTCATCCAAATAAGACACATACTTGTTTGCATTACTCAGCAGCAAAAAGGTTGTTGATCCATATTCTAAAGGCAGTAAAAGCCACTGTGAGAACCTGTATATACAAGGTCTGGCACCTAAATGGCTGGGAGAGCTCCTGCCACTTCCCCAGGAAGAGCTAAAAGGACTGTGTGGGAGTCCAGCCTCCCCCACAGAATCCTGCGAACGTATTACATTACTTTGAATTATTTTTATGTCCTTAATCTTGATTTTAAACTTTCCTCCTCCAAGGGTACCAATACCAGAAGTGTAGTCACTTTGGATTTTAGTCATGACCTCTAAACACCCTCATGAATCACAGTGTCATAGGAAAGTCACTTCTCAGAGGCTTGCATTGTGGGGGAGGCATGGAAGGAAGATGCTGAAGATTAAAGCACAGTCCTGCCCTCAAACTTGGCCTGCATCATTGCAGATACATGGGACATCAAAAGTCAAGTGCCCTTTGGTTCAGAACCCACTGATCAAGGGAGGGCCATGTCTGTGTTGGTCCATCACAGCAAGGCAGGGCTGGATCCTTCACAAGTCCTCAGTGAAGATGATATGCAAGCGCTGAAGAAGCAGAACTTGACAAACAGGCCTGGAAAACAGTGTAGAGGCTGTGGCTATAGACCAATTTCCACCTGGAGAAGACGGTGGGTCATCTTCACCACACTTACAGCAGCGTCAACTAGCACAGTCACTGTCTAGCAGAGACTGTGCTTAGGGGAGCAGCCACCTGTTGAGCATCAAATCTCTTACCCACCATCTCCCACAGCATGCCGAGCAGTCCTGGTGACACCTGGTCCCTCAAAAGAGACCCAAATTCAAGATCTGTTAAGAAACTTCAATGAAGGAGCAACGCTTAGGAGTAAGAAGTCTGTGTTAGCCACTACCATGCTATGTTCTCCCCGGCCCCTGTATCCGAATCCAAAAATGTGGTCGGAGATGGGGGGCAGCACCCAGTTTGGCAGTGACAATAAATGAAGTCACACCTTCTCTGCAAGCCAGGTGATGATATGAATGACACCCTCAGGTGCTTTCTACGATTTGCAATTAGTACTAAAGGGTAACAGTTAGCTGTTTCACCTTCCCAAGACTACACCAAGCAGAATGCCCTGACCTTTAAGGAATGACCTGCTGCTCTCATCTTTATCTGGATTTTTTCCCATTGGCACCGACCTACTGATGACCGGAGATAGTGCTCAGAGAGTTGGTTACGAGAACATTAATTGACTTCTCTATCTGGTGATGTTCGCTTGCTCACCGCTGTCTCTCCCCCTCTGTCTCTCTCTATCCCCCCTGTGTATCTCTCTCTCTCTCTCACTTGCTCATCTAGCTCACTTGTGCTCTCTCAGTACAGGTGACAACTCCTCAAAAGCTGTTCTCTCAATAACCAGAGTGGCAACAGCAGCAGTGAGGGCCGCAAAAGAGGCAGCAGAGCGCCAAGAGCTTTCCTCCTCCTCGCTGGGGAAGTGAGCGTCTCTACACCCAGTGATGGGGAGGGGCCTGGCTGCTCTAGAATCTCGGCTTTTCTCCAGGAGCCTGGCACTGGGCACCAGGTTGCCATGAGCACACACAACACACAGGGTGGCTTCCAGCTGGCGCAGGGAGTGTATCTTCAGCACTATTGGGAGGAGCCGAGGAGGGAAGGGCCGGAGCCAGCTCCTGGCTGGAACTGAGGAGCAGCCATGGCAAGAGCACAGATCTCAAAGCCATAAGGTAGCACCGTGGAATTGGACACAATCTCGAGCAAGGAAATCCATGTGTCCTTGAGACTAAGGGAGGGAGAATCCTTTCCTGAAGGTCACAGGGGGATGGGAAGGAAAGGCTAAACATTTCCAAAGGACTCAGGCTCTGCTTCAGAGAGCTGGAGGAAGAAACGGCCCATAAATAAGCCTAAGACATCAAAGTCAACAGATTCTCCCAGCTTCTGGGCACTGCCAACCTGAGCTACACTTCTGGACTGAGCACCCCACCAATATTATGTGTCCTCATAGTAAGTAACATTGGGATCATACATTAAAATTTAGAAATGCCTTCAAGAAAACAAAATCTTGATATGTTTACCCAAGCTTGCAGTCTCTGTGCCCCTCTGAAGCACCTCCTGTCACTGCAAGCCCAGTTCAACTTCTCTGGGTCATCAGGCTCCAAGAGAGGGAGCCTGGCCCCTCCCCTAAGCAAGCCTAGCCAAGGCTCCCCTTCCCCCTGCCTAGCACGCTCTCTGTAAAATGCCTAAGGCCTGGCAGCCAGAGCAAAAGACACAAAGAGGACAGAGAAAACGTCTCTGAGAAATAAGCAAAGGGACCAAGGCAGGCAAAGTAAACAGTGAGGGCTCTGGAACCAGATGGTTTGGCTCTTAACCGCTTTGCCTCAACTTTCCCAACCAGAAAACAAAGAAGGTGATAGAAACACCTATGACCTGGCCAACTTAGGGTCATTAGGCAATAGAGCAGGGTGGGACTTAGCTCAGTACCTGGCCCTTAGAGACTATTCACTGGAAAGTAGACTCTGACCCCATGGAGGAAGGTGTTGCATTTCTATGGACAGGTTGATGCCTATAGTCAAGGTAGCTGTTGTGAACCATAAGAGATATGAGGAACAAGCCTGTCCTGTACAACTTGGTGAATTTTCTTCAAAGAAATACCTTGTGCACAGAGAAAAGGAAATTCTTATGCACTGTGGAAATATAAATTTATAGAGCCATTAGAGAGAAGAGTATGAAGGTTCCTCACAAAACTAAAAATAAAATATGATCCAACAATCCCATTGCTAGGTATATGCAAAGGAAAGGAAATTGGTTTATCAGTGAGACAGCTGAACCCCCATGTTTATTACAGCACTGTTCACAATAGCCAAGACATGGAATCAACCTATGCTGTTCATCAACAGATGAATGGATAAAGAAAATGTGATATACACACACAATGGAATACTATTTGATCATAAAGAATAAAATCCTATCATTCCTGGCCTCATAGATGAGCCTAGAGGACATTATGAGAAGCAAAATAAGCCAGGTACCAAAAGGTAAGTACTGCATGTCCCCCCTGTATGCAAAACTACACAGGTTGGTCTCAGAGCAGTAGTTACTAACTGAAGGCTGGGAAGGGAAGTAGGGACGGGATGGGAGGGCAAGGTTGGTTAAAGGACACAAAATTCCAGCTATACAGGAGAAATACATATTCGTACTATAGCATTCTATAGTACAGTGGAGTGACAAAGTTAACAATTTGTTGTATATTTTCAAAAAGCTAGAAGAGACGATTCTGAACATGACTAGCACAGAAACATGATAAATGCCTGAGGTGACTGATAGGCTAATTACCCTGATTTGATCATTATACATTGTATGTATCGAAATTTCACTCTGTATTCCACAAATATGTACAATGATTATATGTCAATTATGATATTTTTTTAAAGCCCTGTGGACACATAACTCCCGCTGACTCGGGGCTCCCATTCTTTTACTGCCCTCTCCCATCTTCCTCTGGTCATCTCTTAATCTCCCTGAATGCTCAGCCAAGGGGCCCTTGTTGTCATAACCCCTTGGCTTCTTTGTGGAATCAGACTCCAATCAGCAGGAAGAGCAGGGGGCTCCCCTCTCAGCCTCCTTCCCCTGCTCTGTGACGCTTCCTTCCCCAGCTCCCCCAGGTCCCCACAACACCTGTTGGGGTGAGAGCCAAGTCTTCTCAGGCTCCCACCCCGCCCTCCATCCCGGGATCTCCCTCCTGAGCACAGCTGCACCTGTATTTGTTAATCAAGGCGCAGAGGACGCAGTAATTGCCCAGCAGAAAACACGGGTGCAGATGTTAGGGAGCACCAGGGCAAAAGCACTAAATGAGATTCTTGTTTTCCAAACAGAGCCCGAGATTTAATTACAGCCTTTCCAAGTGCTTATTAAAAACCCTTATTTTTTTTTTCCTTATTGTTTTCCTGCATGGCGCATATTGAATCAGCCACTGCTGTTGTCTTGTTTTCGGAGCGTTCATAAAAAGAACCGATGTGGAAAATTGCAAACACAGATTGTACCCAAACAATATATTCTCCCTTTGCTTTCTTCCTCTTCTTTCTTCCCACTGAATAACAACATCAGAGCACGTATTCAGCATACATCCGAGCTCTTTCCCAAGAGCCAAAGGGGGTCTTTTGGCACTCAGGCACCACCCCTCCACCTTCCTGAAAAAGAGGTGTCGGCCAGCGAGCAGGACACATACCCTGTAGGAAAGAGGAGGGGACAGGTGTGTGGGAGCCCTGGAACCCCAGACCATCAGAGCTAAGAGAGCCCTTGACAGAACGGACATCACCCTCCCATGACAGGTGAGGAAGCTACTGGCCAGGAGAGCTGGGGGAGCTCAGAATCAGCCAGTTCTCCCATTCACCGGGCTAGAGGACTTCCCTCTGACATACGCAGCCCTTCTTAATGCAGCCGGGAGGGGTATCCAGGAAGACCTGTGGACTCTTCTTTTAAACCCATGAAGTTGCTCATCTTGAAAGGGGGTTGATCTCTCCACACCTTCTCGCCTGGAATGTCCCATATCACACAAGCAGCAGCACCGCTCCAAGAGAGTCAGGGCCAGGGCCACACCAGATATGGTGCATGAAGGGGCTCAAATTTTTAGTTAGTGGCTGACTTCTGAAAGATGCTCCTCTCAGACAAACAAGTCTGTTCCCCCAGACTTTCTCAGAAAGTTTCCATGGGGCAAGGGCCTCAGGATGTTCCAGGAGAAAGAAGTTGGGCCTCCCCAGGTGTCTCCAGGTCCCGATCAGAGCCTTGTCACCAAGTGCCGTCCTCACCGCCCTTCCCTCTTCTCCCCACTGGGATCTGGAATCCCGCCTTTGAAGGCCGCACAGCACCTCTCCGGAGACCAGATGACAGGAATGGGAGGGGCCAACTGGTGCCAACTGAGAGGAACATTATGGGCACAGGAACTTTCTCATCGAGCAATGGTTTAAATTCTACCTCTGTCTTCCGTCCCCTGTTCCACATACTCCACCATGATAACACCAGCCCCCCGTCCTCCATCCTGTTCATTAGCTCATTAGCTGTGTCAGGAAGGAAGGGTAAGGTGAGGCAGGCCGAGCTGACCCCTCTCTCCAAGCTCCTTGACAGGAGCCCTGCTGAGCCCCCACCTTGTTCTGCTCTGCTGGTGTCCTGGGCAAGGGGTGGGCTGTCTGTACTTAGATTATCAGTCTTGACATCGGCCATGTGGCTCCAGAGGAGGATTCTTGGTTCCCTTCGGAACTTCATTTTTCTCCATCCCTCGAATCCTACTTGTCAACCTACACAACATGGAGCATTTGCTCAGGAGAATGTGTAGACAGAGAAGGCCACTGGCAGATCCCAGCACGACTTTCCCACCTCACATAGAGTAGACGTGGGAGCAGAATCCAGGCAGCACGTAAGGCTCACTGCACCAGCACGCAGGGCTCCTCACCCCTTTGGACCACGAGCCAAGAACAGCAGGCTGAGTGAAGTATGCCAAGACCAATGAAAACCTGGAAACGCTGGCATTTCTGCTGAAACTCCCTAGTCTAATCTCCCAGCAGAATCATGGAACTTTAGGGCATAAAGACTGTGTCAAACGCTCATCTCAGTTCTCAGTCCATTTCACCCTCTATCTCCAAAGCTGAAAAAGAGACTTCCCAGATAAATGGGAATAGCTCATTTCCCTGAATAGCTCAATTCAGGTTCTGCCCATTTGATGCATTATGTCAAATTTAGGGGCTGCGACCCAGGAGATGCCGTCTCTCTACAGAGGAGCAGTCAATTCACATTGGTGGTGGCTGGATTCAGGGCCCATGGCCTCATCACCAGCTTCAAAGGTGAGGGGCAGCTGTGATGATTACAGAGAAGGCAATTTGATGGCAGGAATTTTCTGACCTTTTAGGCTTTAACGTCATTCTTTTGGCTCCTCCGGTGATTTCATAAAGACCTAATTCTCTGTATGAAATCCCTTTCTGCTTGAAATACCTAGAGAGGTTTGGGTTTCCGGCCTTCATCCTGACTGATACAGGGTCTTCACATCTATTTTGCAACTGAAGCTCAGACAAGAGAAACAACTTCCCAAGGTCCCATAGCAACTTAGAAAGCAGAATTGGGGCCAGATTCAATATTCCTCATTATAACCCAGAGCTCATTCGTTGGCAGAGTGAACAGGAGAGTAGCTGTCCCTTCAATACCCCACCATCTTCCCCCCCCCAGCCCTGCCTCCTCATGACTCACTCAGCAGGTGTGTGCTTATAAATACACACGGCCACAGCCATCTGTGTGCCCCGGCACAGACTAATGCCATGCGTCCCAATACTGAGGAGTTTTGTCCCAGTGCCACCAAAGGTCCAATCGGCTCAGCTGTGACCCTTGTGCTGTGGCTCTATTAAAGTTCTTTCAGGAAACAAGCTTTCATTTCATGGACGATTCAGAATCTCCGTTCAGAGGAAATTGATATTTTGCCAGGTATTTCCCCCTTGAAAGATGGTCAGAACTCACGGTGATAGCAGATTAAGACAAGGTAAGTCAGCAGTTTAGAACACGAAATAAAAAAGCTGAACAGATAAGAAAGTCTCTGAAGGTGATGCAGCTAAAAACTTATGTCCCCCTCCCTAGAGAAGCTGTCCATGGTTACCCACCAGCCAAAGCAAACTTGCAGACCATGCTGCACATCAGCTGGCTTCTAAGTGCTCTGAACTTGGGTTTCACAGCTGAACTATACTTGGACCTCATAGAGTTGCAGCCAGGCCTTTGGCTTGGGCACAGATTCCTTCTGAAGATGGAAAATTTGGTTCATCCTTATGCAGGAGGCAATGACCTTTAGATCAGTAAACAGAGGAAGGGTCTATGAAGGAGGGTGGGAAACTAGGAGGAGATTCTACTGGCAAGGCAAAAATGTATTTGACCTTCAGAGGGTCCGTTATTATTTCCTCCATCTACTCTTTCTTCCGGAATCTAAAATGTGTTGCATTATAAGAATCAACCCGGCCCCCAGCTCTACCAGACCCCCAGGTGGGACAGACCCTCTCTTAGCCATTTCTTCCAAATGAGCCCTCCCCATCATTGCCCCATTCTCCACAGCTAGGTGACTCTAGGTCATTTGTTCCCAAAGTCAATCTATAGACCAGGTCTCTTCATGGAAAAGCTTTCATCAGATTTAAGCAAAATGGAAACCTAAAAATAAGGATAATGTAGGTTGGGGGGTGGTGGTAGCAGTGGTGGTGTATACATATGTAAGGTTGCCAACCCTCCTTTCTCAGAAAAGTGTCCTTTATTCTGAGATTATTCCTTTCCTGGGAATAGTTCCTTTTTTATGTTAAAATAGCCTTTCCTTTATGAATTGATAATAATAGTAACGGTGGTTTTGCTACTGCTGAGGCTGCTGCTGATATTTTAAGGTGGGGAGCAGAGTTATTTCTTTTACTTTTCTTTTTTAACCTTCTCAGTTGACGAAAGAAGCCAGCTCACTCATATTAGCACCAGTTTGTTGGTTTTGTCTTTTACTGGTCCGTACAGTGTGTGTAAAGCTTACCTCACCTGCCCCCCTCACCATTTCAGGAAAGACTCAAACGTCCCAAGACAAGTTTCCCTCTCCCTCGCCCTTCTGCTCCCCCTCCCCTGCTCCCCTCTGTGCACCTGCTTCCAGCTCCTGTCCCGTCATTAAGAGGCTAAGGGCCCAAGGCTGGCACTGGTTCTGGCCACCCTCCTGAGATAACCTTGGGTATGTGAGACGCATCACACTCAGGGGGGGTCCCACCTCCCCACCATCTCTTTCCAGACATCATGCTTTGATGTCAACCCATTGAAAATCACTTCAGTCTGTGCCCCAAGAAAGCTTCAGATTATCTGCAAAAGGCTATTGGTGAGTATATGAGATATGAGTTCCTTCTCAAACCCAAGCTATCCTCTCTTAAGGCGGCTCTCAGCTCTAAGTGAGAGTGGGTGGGCCCAGAAGATACAACATACACTTCCTTCCCATTAGCTCCATCTGGAACTCTGCCCAAGTTCCCTGCTGTTTGCAGGGCCTCAAGGGAAGTTCTCACCTGCCTCCAGCCTCATCCTGTTGTGATTCATAAGCAAAATCAGCCAAAAAGAGGACCATTCCCAGAGCTGCTCCTCTTCTGGAACCACCAGCCAGCCCCAGAGCATCTCTGCTGCCCTTGTTCACACGGCAGTTGCAGCCCAGATGCCTACAACCTCCTCTCAGAGGGGCCTCCAGCACAGGCAGCTCAAGGCCACAGGACATAGAAGTCCCCGCCAACTCTGTGAGTTTTTCCCACCCTCACCTTGCAGACAACCACACCAGCAAGCTACGGGGTCACCCATCACATTCTTTTGTGATTCCATAGGAGGTGAATTTGGCTGCTAGATCTTCTGGCCCCAATTTCTTTTTAAACTCAAAAACACATTAACTCACTCTATATGTACGGTTATTTATTGCCACATTATAGATAGGAAAATAAGGCATGGAGAGGTTAGGTAATTGACTCAAAGTCACATGGCTTGTAGCTGGAGGAGCCGGGATTTGAACCTAGCAGTCCGGCACAAGAGTCCATGCCCTTATCCTCATAGTGCCACCTCTGTGCTTGGCACACAAGGAGCACCCTGGGACCCAGAGCTTTGAACAGAAGTAGGAGCCAGAAAAGACAGAAACCAGGGCTGTATTCCCATCCAGGCCCCACGTAGTTTCTGCAAAGGAGCCTCTTAGAGTTTCAGGTCTGAGAAAATGACTCTGAAATTCTGAAAAAGCTGCTCACCTCCTCCAGGAAGCATGTGATGGGCTCCTACCCACTCGACACTCTCTTGTGGGCAGCAAGAGCCCCAGATGGACACCAGGAAAGCCTCCAAAGCAGCTTAAGGCAGGGCCTTTTCTCACTATCTGGGCTATCTTCCCAGACACAGCTCCAGCCCTTACTCTTGCGGGCATCCCCAGCTGGCTCTGAGGCCCTTAGAGTTTAGGGGACCACCAGAGAGCCAGTGGCCTGTAGCAAGCCTCTGTGCGAATTAGAAAAGGGAGCCCCTGAGAGTGGAAGAAGCCCTGTGGAAGCACCAGTGAGGGAGCAGAATGAAGTTTGTGTTTTGGCCCCACTGACACCCCCCCATACACACCCAGGTGCCTTCATGCCAGTTAACAGCTAGGTACCCGTCTGGGAGAACATGCCAGGTGGAGGTAATGGCAAGAGTGAAGCCCTGAACCAGGAAAGTGCTTGGCACATCCGAGGGACAGCCTGAGCCCACGTGGCTGGAGCAGATGAAGCTGGGGCAGCAGTGAGGACGCTGGGCACCAGATTCAGACCATCACACAGCATTGGCTGTCCCTGACTTTTTTGTGTAAAAAATCAGTCAGGCTACTGTGTTGAAAATTGACGTAGAGGGAAGACAGGAGAGCTGTGTGCCCAACCAGGCAAGAGATGGGCATGACTCAGACCAGGCCAGTGGAGGAGACAGGGATGTGGCTGCAGTCTAGGGGACCAGACACGGAGCATGAAAAAGGGGGTGGAGGAAGACTCTAAAATGTTTGAGCTCCAACCTATAGCCCGTCGGCCACATGCTCATTCCATGAGGACTTTTATTGCTTATCAGTGGTCACAAAAGTATGCACGGCGCATTTTTGGCCAATCAATTTGTGTTAGTGTTTGGGTATTTAATGTGTGGCCTTCCGATGTGGGGCAGAGCGGGGAATAAAGCTGGCTGCCCCAAAGTGATGGAGAGATGGAGCTGCCATGTACTGCCATCACGAAGCTGCAGGAGGAGCTGGTTTGGGATAGAAGACAAAGGAGTCCAGTGTAGACATGTGAACTTTGGAGTCCCTTTAGAAAGCTCAGCGGAGGTGTCGAATAGTGAGAGAAAAATATACA